>JBBBDQ010000194.1:1212500-1225000 GCA_037127315.1 Ascarosepion bandense | reverse complement strand
AAATACTCTACAAAATTATGTAGGTAGTCTATAAAAGGTCTAGTGTCTTTTGTCACAGTTAAAGTCAAGTTGACTTTATTCATATCTGGATATACAGGGTTATTCAAAAAGAAAAAACAGATTTCAAAAATTTTATACAAACAAATGGTAAGAAAGAAAAACATTCAACACATTACTGGATAGAAAAAGGTTCAAAGTTAATTATGTTAAGGTTACAATTTGCAAATTGCAGTAAACAAAACGACTTTTCTTTTATAGGCTGACACAAATAATTTAAACTTATACAAAATCTGACCCCCGCCGCCCCCCAAAAAGTATTGATAAATATTTTCATTTATTTTAATAATTTCAAACCTTTTCCTATCCAGCAATGTCTTGAATGTGTTTTCGTCTCCCAGCATTTATTTTTATTAAATTTTAAGAAATAACTCTTTTTGAAATACCCTGTACTTCATCTAAGAATAATATTTTTTTTCTATTTTTTTAATAATTTCATACCAAGCAAGGCAATAAAGCCACTAAGATGTAAGGGGGCTACTGAAGGAAAGAGAATATGAGAAAAAAGAAACATTAAGGAGAGAGAAAAATAAAATAACAGGAAGTAAGAAAGCAGAAGACAACTGGTATTGCATGTAAATTTTTTAGATCAAAGTTGACTGGAAAATATTCTATGAATTGCCTAACATTTTTGTGCAAAATATCTTAGAGCATGTAAAAAGGTGTATTGCCTGTAATTTCTGTGCAAAATATCTTACAACATGTAAAATAAAGTAATGTCTAATTTTTACTGCAATCGTTATCTCACTTGTACTGGATATGCGATTTTAAGTGAAATAAAGCAAACTGTTCAAAGATGTTTAAATAGCCAGGTAGGGGTGAAAAGACTGACTCCTTGAAAGAACAACACAAAACAATAATGATTGGAAAAAGAAAATTTTTCATCATGAGTAGAGTAAGCAAACCATTTAATGAATTGAAACTTGAGAAACCAAAACTAATTAAAATTATAATTAAAACTAATTAAAATATAATGGAGAACAGGAAATGATAATATTTTACTAACAAATTGATGTCTGAAACAAACATAGTAGATGAACATGGCATTATTTTAGTTTTCTATTTACTGCAACAGTCTCCACTTAAATGACATTTTGAATTGTTAACACAGTACATTTTTCTTAATCAGCCTAAAAATAACTCTGTAATATAAAAATGTTTGCAGATTTCATTTTCTAGTCTTGAAATGCAAACCATTCTATATGCACACAGACACACATTATATATATTCACAAACAAAAATGAATTACTGAATGAAAGAACAGAAATTGACCAAGTGTAACCATACCATAAAATTCCTATTAGGGTCAGACAACCATGGATGAAAACATTATAACTTCTTCTAATTCTTAATATTGCACATTCAAAAATCCCTGTTACATGAGCGTTCTTTAACAAAACAAACAAACAAACATATATCTATATATATATATATATATGTATAAAGAAAAATACTGGATTTTAAAATTAAATACATATAGCCTAGGGTTAAATAGGGACTTGGGTATTTTAAATCTTTATAAATATTTCAATAGTTAAACATTTTTTAGATACACCTAAAAAAATTTTCTTTAAAACAACATTTAAAAGTATTATTACAGTTAGGCTTACGTTTAAAAATATTCAAACTCTATTGCTTTCTATATCTCGCGACGGGCGCTTCTAGTTTAAAATCATTTGTTTCTGATGAAAGGCCAAGGCCGGTCTGAAATATCAAATATATATATATATATATATATATATATATATATATATATATATAATAATAGAAATAAATAAATACTGTCAAAAAAAAAAACATTTTTAACTTAAACTTTTTAGTAGCTTTTTTCTATATATATATATATATATATACACACACACACACACACAGAGGGTGCAGCAGGGAAACCTCCCACATAAGACATTAGTGATTATCTTCATCTATTTAATGTCTTATTATGTGGTAGATATCAACAATATCTTCATTTCAAGTGGTATTACCCAAAAAGCTGCCTGAAATTCATACCCCTACTCCCTAGCACATAAGGTTTGCACTATAGTGGCCAACAAAAACTGCCTAGAAGAACTACATGAAACTCTAAAAAAACAAGGCTACCTCACAACACTTATAAACAAAGTTATTGAACTCTCAAAAAAATACCTCTGCACAAACTACAAAACCTAAGGAAACGCAACATCAAACACTCAAATACAACAGGAACAACCCAGAATTATTTAGAGAAATTAAAAGACATTTAGACAGACTTAACAAAAATGATAAAATGAAAACATTAAAAACGACCAAATTAATTAAGAGTAAAGGCCAACCAAAAAACTGAAACACATTAACCTCAAAAATTTAATCAACACATGATACAGTGTTACAAAATGTAACAAAAAAGATGTGGGGTTTGTGATATCATTATAGAAGGAAACACACTTTTGAAAACCCCACAAAAAAACAAAAATTTGAACTGCAACTCCAAAAATATTGGATATGCACTCAAGAGCACAAAGTGTAATAAATCTTATATAGGAATCAGCCAACCACTAAACAACAGAGTTTCCCTTCAAAAAAGTAACATCAAATTGTCAGACAACAGAAAACTCTTTGTATCACAACAAATTTTTTTAATGTAATCAAGGGAAATTTAAAATTATGCCATTATATCAGACAAACAATTATTCTTACCAACAAATACAAGAAAAAAAAAAACTTCATGAACAAATTTAGAGCAGCAGTTAATAGATCATAACCCCCCCCCCACCTACCATGCACACAGAATGACCAGATACACTAGTCAGGCCATATGCACACACACACACACACACACACACACACACAAGTATGTACACATACTAGCAAGAACAAAAGTAATGGCACACAAACAAAATCCTACATGACAAAGGAAGTGTGTATATATATGTATGTGTGTGTGTATCTATGTATAATTAAAAAGAAAAAAACAGAACAATAAAGACAAACCTTCCTTCCCCTAATATTTAACCCATCCTAAATTATTTTATTACCCTTTAAAGCAGAAAGAAATTTCTTAACAAGTACATATGTGTGTGTGTGTGTGTGTGTGTTAATCATCCACATACAAGCCTGTTTCGTTGTATCACAGCTCTTCAGTATGGCTAGACACCCACTTGCTTCGAGTCGATATATATATACTATTACTACTAATAGTACTTAAAAAAACAACTACGTTGGTGTAACCAACAAACAACTTGCCAGAAGACATAACACCTCAGACAAGAAAAATCTCGAACGAAGAAAGTAAAAAGAAAAAGAACAAATTGCAAAGAAATATCTAATAAAAAAAAGTGCTTAATAACCAGATTGTCTTGTCAGGATTGAGTTTGAGTTTTGTTTAACGGCATAGCAACACCTCTGTGGGTTATTTAATGCCAAAAAGGTGGGGTATGAAGGTATTTTTTTAAATGTTCGGTTATAGTGAGAAGGTTGATTTAGTCAGATTTTAATGAAAATATTTGTTTTTGTTCTTTTTTTATTTCAGAAAACTGAACATGTCTTCTACTTTGTATTCAAAAATGTTTTGCAGAGAATTTTTTTCTTCAAAAATGTATTGTTAGTAATATTTTTCCTTCAAAAATGTATATTTTTTCTGTAAAAGTCTATTTTTATGTATATATTTCTATAAAACTGCATTTTTATACTTTCATAGTGTTTTGGCCCCAGTTTGGGAGTTAACTATTTACCCATAGCTAGAATCCTAACAGGTACTACCACTCAGCGTCAGGGTGGAACAACAGCAATTAAAAGGTGGTTCCATGCTTCTCACAACCTCCTCATCAGAGACCTTGCTGCTGGATGCAATTTACCGTCATGCCCAGGACCTTGTCAGAATAAAAACGCTTTACAGCGTCAACACTTAAAAAGACACCCTGTATATTTACAAAAAAAATTATTTTATCTTCTTCTTTCTGTGTGTTGTGACCATGACAATCTTCACGACTTTCTGTCCTTTGTAGCCCTTAGTCTTTTATGCCATTTCTTCTGGTCCCTGTTCTGCCAATCATTTAGTAAAGCTCTTTCTTGCCTTCATTATATCCTCTGAGCACCATATTTTCCAAGTCCTCTTTCTACATTATGTGCCTCAGAAATGTTAACTGTTTCCTGACACCTTAACTGAAGCGCTCAAACATCAAAACGAGGCAAAATATCTCTTAACGCTGATGTTGAAGAATTACCACGTCATAATCTGGTTCTTTTTCTTTTCACCTTTCCTCTACATTTTGCCAGACCTATTGACTTTGTATAGTAGTAGCTGAGGCCACATACCAGTGCCAACTTGAAGTGTCGTGTCGAGTCTGTCATTGTTTTCATAAAATTATCCATTAGAGGAAAATCATTTTCGGAGCGGTGATTATTTTCTTAAGGCTCCAATTAGAAACACTTAACGATGAACAATCCAACTAGATTTTTTAGAGTGGTGGGTGAAAAAAAAAACATTATTGGTGAGCCGTCGCAGGTGGATCTAAAGTTATAGAGAGGGTAAGAGAGACAGTATGAGAGAGAGAGAGAGAGAGAGAGAGAGAGAGAGAGAGAGAGAGTATGAGAGAGAGAGAGAGACAGTATGAGAGAGAGAGAGAGAGAGAGAGACAGTATGAGAGAGAGAGAGAGAGAGAGAGAGAGAGAGAGAGAGAGAAGAACACATTAGAGATTTATGAACTGCGGGTCGAATGTCTAAAAATCCCATGCCAAGCAAAGGATCAATCCATGAAAATACTTATGTGCTGGTTGTCACCTCAGGTCTTTGATTTTAAACTCATTTTAGCTTGTTCTTTGTTTTGTTTTGTTTTGTTTTTGTTTTTGTTTTTGTTTTATTTTTTCGGCTATATGGTTCTTGTGCGATTTGTAGTTTCCTCATCGCAGCTAGCCTTGGGCAGCTCGGCATGGGGTAATGGTTAGCAAGCCAGTTTTGCTAGAACCAGTTACAACTGAGTAGTGATTTCTATCGTCACTGGGTGTCCCATACTTTCGGCCTTTTGTCACATCTAAACTTATTTATAAATGGAACTTTGTCTGTGTGTGTGTGTGTGTCTGTGTGTGTGTCCGTTACTATAGACTCCAAAACGGCTCAACCGATTTTCTTGAAAATTTACACAGTTGTACTATAAGCGTCTGCGAGTGTTCTTTGCTATAATAGAATGATCGAGTCTATAAAAGACAGTGACAAGCTGCACTAGTAGCGAACCTAGAGGCATACGTCATAGGCACTCGCCTGACGACGCTATGACACTGTCAGCTCTCTGTCTTCGGGTAGAGGGCGCTCTCTGCTTCCGAGCAGAGAGCACAAACCCAGTCGTGGCTCCGCCGAAGGGTAGAGTTACGACTCGGTAATAATAGACAGACATTTTTTGGCCCGGCTATATGGCCGGGAATACCCACTATAAAATGACCATGTGTCACATCTGGCCTTGCGTGGGAAGGCTAGTAAATACCGAACCGAGAGGCATACGTCATAGGCGAAGGCATTCTCTACTTGATAGATTATTCCGCTCCTATTCGTTGATTGCTATTGGATACTTTATGGTTTATTGTACCTTCGTATAATATATCCCTGCTACCTATTTCCCGTGTTAAGTATCATTCTTACCCGTAACTTTCACTGATATTCCTTCCGGGATATATCACTCACTTAAACCCCTTGCTCACCAATGGCGGTTTTGCTTTGCGTAGGCTGAAGTGATTACAAAAATAAATAAATAAATAAATGAATTCATGTTAAAAATCAGAAATGACTACTGAATATTTTTGAATGCATTCTTTTCTTTTATGTGCTGTTTCTCTTCAGAACATTGGCGATCGTCTTCCTGTCGCTCGTAGCTTTTAATATATTTTGTCTTCTTTTAACTCCCAAACTCTGCTCTGCCATCCATTATCTTAAGCCCACCAGGTATGTTACGCACTGTTTCCCCTGTTTCTATATCCATCTATCTCTCTTGTGAGTATCAGATTTTCCAAGTCTTCTTTCCTCATCACGTGTTCCAGAAGTCTCAACTTTCTTGATGTTAAGTATAAGTTTCCTTTTTGCTTCCATTCTCTCCAAAAACTTGTCGTTGCTCAAATGTTCGGTCCATGGTATCCCCAGCATCCTTCTGTTGAACCATATTTCTGTTGCTTCGTGTCTCTTCTTCATCTTGGTTGTCCAGCATTCGCTGACATATATAAAGATAAATACCACGTAACAGTCCAGTACTCTTTTCTTGTTTCTTAATACTTTACATAGTTTTTGGAATGCATCTTTGGCCATCCCAATACGTCTTCAGATCTCAGTGTCGTACATTCCGCCCTCTGTTAGAACACCTTCCGAGTATTTAAATTTCTGTAACTGCTAGATTTTAGTATCCCCACCTATAATTGGCATTTTCGGCTCTTCTTTTTTTTTCTGATGACCATATTTAAGCAGTGGGAGAATTTAACACTCACTGGGAATATCAATGGCAGGGGAAAGTAGTGAGCGATCTACTTGACAAATTTTGGTTAATTGGCCGGTGGTTACAAGTACTAAAAACAAAGTGGGATCGTAAAGGAACAAATAATCCTGAATGCAACAAAAGGCAAGAAACTGTGGAGACCCATGATCACTTACTTTTTTTTAATCGTTTCACCGCAAGCAATGCCGTACCGACACTGATGAGCAGGAGGCAACATAAGAGTAAAAGTTTAGATAGAAGGAGACGAACCAATTACAGGGGGTGTCAGAGAAAGGGCAAGAGAAGGATGGGAACTCGGGTGTGAAGACAGTTGCGAAGGTAGAGAGAACAGAAAAGAACAAGATACACAGGGTGATGTAGAAAGAACTGAAGTCAAGTGGATAAGAGATGGGTATTGACATGGCATTTAAATTCCTGGAGGTTGTAGCCGTCAGAAAAGCAAGTATATGGAAGGGAGTTCCACAGATGGGAAGTGCGAGAAAAGAAGATGATGGAGTAGAATTGTCGGCTGCATTTGATTGAACTAACTGTAAATGGGTGGACCTTGTTGACAGTCTGGTTGCTTCTTGAAGGAGCATGTTTTGATCATTTTACCCAATCAAAGCAATACAGCTACTAAAACACAAAGCGTCACTGACTGATGGGGAAAAAAGAAATATTGTTACGGTGAGAGAAAAATAAAAGAACAGGAATTAAGAAGGCAGAAGCAAGACAATAAAGCAACTAAAGCACAAGATATGACTCAATGGAAAGAATATGAGAAAAAGAAAACATTATTAAGGAGAGAGAACAATAAAAGAACAGGAATTAAGAAGATATATGGTAATGATTGGCATTGCATTTAAATTTGTGAAGTTTGAGGTTGACAGGAAAGCAAGAAACCGGAAGAGAGTCCAACAAGAAAGGCATGTGAGAGAAGAAACTGTTAGAATAAAGATTTATTTTCAAATTTATCGAAACTTACTTTATAAATGGAACTTTGTCTCTGTGTGTGTGTATGTGTGTGTGTGTGTTTGTGTGTGTGTGTCCGTTACCTATAGATTCCAAAACGGCTGAACCGATTTTCTTGAAAATGTACACAGTTATACTATAAGCGTCTGTGAGTGTTCTTAGCTAGGTTTTTTTTATCGAGGTACCCCAGATAAATATCGATAATCGAAAAAATCGGGTTATAGAATTAGTTGTCCGATTTTAATCAAATTTGATACTCATAGACAAAGACATAAGAAACGATATTCAAAAATTTCAAGGTTTCAGTTCTTACAATCGTGCAGAAAATTGATAATATATATATGTATATATATATAAAAGGCAGGATGTGTGTGTGTGTGTGTGTCTGTTTATCTGTCTGTATGTCCTTTATACAAATCCACAATTTTTATCCGATTCTCACCAAACTTCAAAATTTGACTTACATCCAATCATTTTTCTTGCAGTCTACGGTTTCGCTTTAACTGGAAATACTATTGCTTTTTAGTCTTTCGTACCAACGTCCAAAGAGTCTGAGCTACAGGACCGTGGATTAGTTTTAAAGCTTTCATTACACCCGAGCAACGCCGGGCTATACTGCTAGTTTCTCTATACAAAAAATGAATAATGAATTTTGCATTGTACTTTCTTTGTTCGTATATTTCAAGACTCTTTCAAATAAATATTATTGAGGGAGTCATAAGTGTATAACCGTAATAGCACTGTCAAAGAAATAGACGACCTTTTAGCGCACCATTGTTTTGCTGGCATGAAGATTAAACATTAACCCTCCACACACACTTTTCGGGTCTCTTTTTGGGAATTTTCAGAGCTTCTTATCTTTTACCAAAAGAAAGAATTCTACTAGTATATTTTAAAAAGTGCAAGGCATACTTTCTATTTCCTGATTTTCTTTCAATGAAGCTGCTACAGATAACAAAGTTTCCACATCTTTCAAAGTTTCCAATGTCCGTTCCTTTTTATCTATTTCCTGAAGTCTGAATCTAGAATCTCATAAAGAAAAGAATAAACAAAAATTGTTATCCAAATATGCTGAAAATCTGTTCTCAACTGAAAAGTTTATCCACTCGGTTACAAAATTTTTCAAGGTACTTGCCCTTTTTATTATTGTTATTTTATCCCAAGTAAGACCCTTTGTGTTTTAATGGCTGTATAAGCCATTAAAACACAAAGGGTTACTGAGTGTGAAAATAGACGAGAAAAAGAAAGCATTAAGGGGAGAGAAAAGTGACAGGACAGCAATTAATATCAATTAGGATCATAGGAATTCTAAGACCGGCCATGTTTTTTTTTTTTTTTTTTTATTGTTCTCTGTCATTCCCTTGCTAACTGGACACATGGCTTGGAGGTGATTCCCCCTCCATCACACTACTGTCTGTTACTGCTTGTAAGGTAACTTAATCTCTCCAGAACTGTATAGAAGAAACAGAATGAAGATAATTTTTGAAATTTTCTTAACTTTTTTCTGTCAGCAAGCCTGCAACTTGGTGAGTTTAGCCAGTGTGATCTTATTTTTTATTATTTTTTGAATTATTTATTTACTTATTTTTACTTGTATTTTTTATTTATTTTATTCTTTTTCAGTTCTTATCTTTTCTGCCTAATTTTTGTGTAAATTGTTCTTAATTATGAAATTTAGGTTTGGTATATTAGGGTTTTGGTTATATGTAGGAATTAGACCGGCCATGTTTTTTTGTTTTTTTATTGTTCTCTGTCATTCCCTTGCTAACTGGACACATGGCTTGGAGGTGATTCCCCCCTCCATCACACTACTGTCTGTTACTGCTTGTAAGGTAACTTAATCTCTCCAGAACTGTATGAAGAAACAGAATGAAGATAATTTTTGAAATTTTCTTAACTTTTTTCTGTCAGCAAGCCTGCAACTTGGTGAGTTTAGCCAGTGCTTGATCTTATTTTTATTATTTTTGAATTATTTATTTACTTATTTTTTACTTGTATTTTATTTTATTTTATTCTTTTTCGGTTCTTATCTTTTCTGCCTAATTTTTGTGTAAATTGTTCTTAATTATGAAATTTAGGTTTGGTATATTAGGGTTTTGGTTATATGTAGGAATTCTAAGACCGGCCATGTTTTTTTTTTATTGTTCTCTGTCATTCCCTTGCTAACTGGACACATGGCTTGGGTGATTCCCCCTCCATCACACTACTGTCTGTTACTGCTTGCTTAAGGTAACTTAATCTCCAGAACTGTATAGAAGAAACAGAATGAAGATAATTTTTGAAATTTTCTTAAGCTTTTTTCTGTCAAGCAAGCCTGCAACTTGGTGAGTTTAGCCAGTGTGATCTTATTTTTATTATTTTTTGAATTATTTATTTACTTATTTTTTACTTGTATTTTTTATTTTATTTTATTCTTTTTCGGTTCTTATCTTTTCTGCCTAATTTTTGTGTAAATTGTTCTTAATTATGAAATTTAGGTTTGGTATATTAGGGTTTTGGTTATATGTAGGAATTCCTAGACCGGCCATGTTTTTTTTTGTTTTTTTTTATTGTTCTCTGTCATTCCCTTGCTAACTGGACACATGGCTTGGAGGTGATTCCCCCCCCTCCATCACACTACTGTCTGTTACTGCTTGCTTAAGGTAACTTAATCTCTCCAGAACTGTATAGAAGAAACAGAATGAAGAGAGTAATTTTTGAAATTTTCTTAACTTTTTTCTGTCAGCAAGCCTGCAATAGCTTGGTAGAGTTTAGCCAGTGTGATCTTATTTTTATTATTTTTTGAATTATTTATTTACTTATTTTTACTTGTATTTTTATTTTATTTTATTCTTTTTCGGTTCTTATCTTTTCTGCCTAATTTTTGTGTAAATTGTTCTTAATTATGAAATTTAGGTTTGACTTATACTAAGTTAAAACTTCATTAACTTCAGTCACATATTTATTTTTTTTAATTGGAGTAGATAGTACCTTCTATCGCCAGGTCTCACACTCCACCCCCTTCTTTTGGACAGGAGTAGAGTTGATCGCCTTGTTTCTAGTTTAGGAAGGGGTTCCCGAGTAGATAGATTAAACTAATTGGAGTAGATAGATTAAACTATCGCCCGGTTCACACTCCACTCCATATCTATTGAACAGGTGAAGAGGCTCATCCCTTGTTTCCTGTTTAGGATGCGGTTTCCGGTTTTCTCTTTTCCCAATCTTTTCACTCTTTTCCTTTATTATTTTATTTTTTTTTCAATTGGAGTAGATAGACTAAACTATCGCCCGGTTCACACTCCACTCCACATCTATTGAACAGGTGAAGAGGCTCATCCCTTGTTTCGTTTAGATGCGGTTTCCGTTTTCTTTTCCAATCTTTCACTCTTTTCCTTTATTATTTTATTTTTTTTTTTCAATTGGAGTAGATAGACTAAACTATCGCCTGGTTCACACTCCACTCCACATCTATTGAACAGGTGAAGAGGCTCATCCCTTGTTTCCTGTTTAGGATGCGGTTTCGGTTTTCTCTTTTCCAATCTTTTCACTCTTTCCTTTATTATTTATTTTTTTTTCAATTTAAGGGACAGGACTTGAACTTGTCGCCTGAATGAAAATTCACCCACATTCCATTGGATAGGTGAAGAGGCTCATCCCTTGTTTCCTGTTTAGGATGCGGTTTCCGGTTTTCTTTTCCAATCTTTTCACTCTTTTCCTTTATTATTTTATTTTTTTTTTTCAATTGGAGTAGATAGACTAAACTATCGCCTGGTTCACACTCCACCCACATCTATTGAACAGGTGAAGAGGCTTCATCCTTTGTTTACTGTTTAGGATGCGGTTTCCGGTTTTCTCTTTTCCAATCTTTTCACTCTTTTCCTTTATTTTATTTTTTTTTTTCAATTGGAGTAGATAGACTAAACTATCGCCCGGTTCACACTCCACCCACATCTATTGAACAGGTGAAGAGGCTCATCCCTTGTTTCCTGTTTAGGATGCGGTTTCCGGTTTTCTCTTTTCCAATCTTTTCACTTTTCCTTTATTATTTTATTTTTTTTTTTCAATTGGAGGTATAGACTAAACTATCGCTCTGTTCACACTCCACCCACATCTATTGAACAGGTGAAGAGGCTCATCCCTTGTTTCCTGCCGAGAATGCGTTCTCGGTTTTCTCTTTTCCAATCTTTTCACTCTTCTTATTATTTATTTTTTTTTTTCAATTGGAGTAGATAGACTAAACTATCGCCCGGTTCACACTCCACCCAGCATCTATTGAACAGTAAGAGGCTCATCCCTTGTTTCCTGTTTAGGATGCGGTTTCCGGTTTTCTCTTTTCCTAACCTTTTCAATTTTCCTTTATTATTTTATTTTTTTTTTTCAATTGAGTAGATAGACTAAACTATCGCCTGGTTCACACTCCACCCACATCTATTGAACAGGTGAAGAGGCTCATCCCTTGTTTCCTGTTTAGGATGCGGTTTCCGGTTTTCTCTTTTCCAATCTTTCACTCTTTTCCTTTATTATTTTATTTTTTTTTTTTCAATCAAGTAGATAGACCAACTATCACTGGTTCACACTCCACCCACATCATTGAACAGGTGAAGAGGCTCATCCCTTGTTTACTGTTTAGGATGCGGTTTCCGGTTTTCTCTTTTTCCAATCTTTCACTCTTTTCCTTTATTATTTTATTTTTTTTTTCAATTGAGTAGATAGACTAAACTATCGCCCGGTTCACACTCCACCCACATCTATTGAACAGGTGAAGAGGCTCATCCCTTGTTTCCTGTTTAGGATGCGGTTTCCGGTTTTCTCTTTCCACCTTTTTCACTCTTTTCCCTTATTATTTTATTTTTTTTTCAATTAAGGCGATATGAATTAAACTATCGCCCGGCCCACACTCCACCCACATCTATTGAACAGGTGAAGAGGCTCATCCCTTGTTTCCTGTTTAGGATGCGGTTTCCGGTTTTCTCTTTTCCAATCTTTTCACTTTTCCTTTATTATTTTATTTTTTTTTCAATTGGAGTAGATAGACTAAACTATCGCCCGGTTCACACTCCACC
>JBBBDQ010000194.1:1205000-1207500 GCA_037127315.1 Ascarosepion bandense | reverse complement strand
TACAAAAATTGTGATGATGCACGAACACACTGGCAAGCCTTCCAGAGGGATCGCGGATATTGTTGGTATCAGTCTTTCAACTGTCAGTCGTGTCATCAAGACGAAACAACAAACTGGATTCACCAGTTAAAAATGTAAAGGAAAATGCGATCGGAAGAAAAAATCAATGCCAAGAGACGACGTATATGTGATCGGGGAAAGTGTGAAAGATCCTAGGAAGGCATTATTCGTTTTATTTCAATCAATTTGCACAAGAGTGTATACATTCAACTAAACACTGAGAATACCATGGAATGAACATATGAGTAACGTATAAGTTTTGAAAGAAAGTGGAAACGGAAAGGATGCTCAAAATCAGAAAGAGACATTTAAAATTTCTAACGAGGAAAGAGGGATTGGAAAATCTGGCTCTCACATGTCATGTTGAAAGCAACATGAAAAACAGCGAGTAACCTACCTAACGAGTTTTTGTAAACGAATGACAGAACAAGCACTGGGAGGGGTGGCAAAAAGGACCCTTAATAAGAGTTACAGAGAATCGGAAGTGACGTTCCAAATTCTTCTTCTCTGATGTGCGCTGTCCTTTCAGGACGTAGATGATCATGGATTTTCACATCTCCCTATTTCTGGTGTTTCTTAGCACGCTTTCTCTTGTTACACCACGCAACTCTCCTTCCGTCATCCACCTGACCAGGATAATATGTTATCCGCTGCTTTCCCCTATCTCTTTTCCCCTCTATCTGGTCTGTTAGTATCAGGTTCTCTAATCCCTCCTTCCTCATTGCAAGTCCCATGAACTTTAGTTGTCTCCTCCTGATGCTCAGTATTAATTTCCTTTTCGTTTCCATCCTTTCCAAAACCTCATCATTGCTCACATACTCGATCCATAATATTCGCAGCATCCTTCTGTAGAACCACATTTCAGTTGCTTCAAGTTTTTCCTTTATCTTTGATGATATTGTCCAGCATTCACTGCCATATTGAAGAACTGACAACACATAGCAATGCAGTACTAACTTCTTTGTTTCTAGCGAAATTGTCCTGTTTTTTAATACTTTACTCAACTTCTGGAATGCTTCTTTCGCCATGCCAATTCGCCTTCGGATCTCTGTGTCGCACTTTCCGTCATCTGTTAGAACACTTCCCAGATATTTAAATTTTTGTACCTGCCTGATTTTAGTATCCCCGACCTGTATTTGGCATATTGGGCTGCCCTTTTTACTGATGACCATGCATTTGGTTTTCTTGCAGTTTATTTGTAGTCTTTTCTTGTCACTCTCTTCAGCTACTTTCTGTAGGAGGTCTTGTAGTTTTCTTTCTGTGTCTACTATCAGCACTGTATCATCTGCGTACATTATGTTGTTTAAATTGTGGCCTCTGATGACGAATCCTGCCATAACTTCTAGGGTTCTCAGAATAGTCTCGCTGTACTGGGTATGTAAACCGAAATCAGTGGCAACTCGTTTAATGCGATTGTGTTGTTTGTGTTGTTTTTTCGCGGTCGTTATCAATACTACAATAGAATGGAGCGTTTAAACAATGATACTATATTGAATATAGTTAAATGGGTGTTTTTGCATAGTCTAATAGCCCGCGTCGAAAAACTAGCGATAAAGTATTCGCTCGTGAAGTGAACACGCTATCTACCGTATTTAGCCAGGACCTAAGTTAAGAAGCATGGCGAGAAGATTTATACAGTTTGTAGACATCTGGAGTCAGCGAAGTAATTCAAACAATTAAAAAAAAAAAAACTCCCTTGGAAGCGTTTAACATGTGACAAGGAAGAGGCGGCGAAAATCAGTGGGGGCGCTGTTTAGAAAGTTCAGTGATCCTCCTGATACAAACAGAAAAATTGTAAAAGAGGCATTAGATTTATAAAGATGGATGAAGGAGTATATGAATAAAGGGTTGAAGTATTTGAAAAATGTGGTAAGTAATGGAAGAAGGAAAGGAATAAATAGGTAGGTAGGTAGGTAGGTAGGTAGGTAGGTAGGTAGGTAGAAAGAAAGAAAGAAAGAAAGAAGGAAAGAAAGAAAGAAAGAATGAAAGAAAGAAGAATGTTAAAATTTTTATTAAACAGTGTGTCCTGGACATGACGGTAAACTGCATCCGGCAGCAAGGCCTCTGATTGGTAGGTTGTGAGGAACGTGGAACCACCTCTTAATTGCTGTTGTCTCAGGTCCACCCTGACCCGGAGTGATAGAACCTGTTAGGGTCCCAGTTATGGGCAAATAGTTAACCCCCAAACTGGACTTTGCTGGGGACCAAGAGTGGTCCAACCGTCCTCCAGGTTTAGAGGTTGGGCGCAGGGCTAACAACCTTACCCCATAAAAAACAGTTTGTTACGGAAACAGCAACAGAGATAAACTATACTTCTGTGCGGGAGGGACCTTCCGAGTTCAATGAGGCTCGTATGAATGCTAGTGGCTAAAGCCGCTAGGATGGATTGGGCATGTGCTCCGGAAAGATCCACAGTCAATCACAAGGACACCACTACACT
>JBBBDQ010000194.1:1150000-1202500 GCA_037127315.1 Ascarosepion bandense | reverse complement strand
AACTGCTAAAAAGTTGTAAGTTTAAAAATGTATTTTTTTGACAGTATTTCTTTATTTCTATTAAAATCATTTGTTTCTGATGAAGGACCGAGGGCGGTCTGAAATATAAAATATAATAATAGAAATAAACAAATACTGTCAAAAAAAATACATTTTTGAACTTACAACTTTTTAATAGTTTTCCCTATATATATATATATATATATATATATATATATATATATAACGCTCCTTATAAAGTGGATTGTCTTGAGTATTTTCCCCTCTTTTACAGAACAATCAAAAATTAAAATTAAAAAAAACAAAAACGAAAAGTTTTATTTTGATAAATTGAACTAATTAACAAATATTTTTAAAAATATTTTTTAATTTTAAAAATTCAAATATACAAAAATATTTCTTCAGTAACCAAATAAAATTGTTTGGAATTTGCACTAGTCAGTCAGTTAAGTGCCATACGTGATACACACTTGGGCGATCGTGTCTCGAAAGAGACATGACTGACTGCGTAGAAGATTATCCAGCAGTAGGTTGCCATTGCTTTCTGCGGTAGACTGGTTGCCGACCAAGGCTACAGAACCCAATCTGTCCTGTTATTTAACCCATAACTGGAAGGAATAGACGGATTAATACCTTTCCCAAGGGTATTTGCGAGTAAGTGAATGCAATGAATTCGGCTGGAATTCGAACTCGGCTCCCCGATTTCTCGTTCCGATTCGATATCCAATGCACTAGTATTATGACTAAAACCAGAGATTCCACGTAGTAATTTGACAGAGGCATTCAAAAATATACTTGACTAATCACGAGCATATTACTTGCCAGTTGCTAAACATGTGCTAGTACGGCATTCAGACGCCACACCCAACGGTATTTACGCATTTTTTTTTTTTGCAGAAGGTTTCACCCTTTACAAGGCCCGTCGGCCACTCGCCGTAGCGGATTACGTAAAGATAAGATTGAAGTGGTCGGGAAACATCCTGTTAAAATCGGTCCCACAGAGTAGTGCTTCGCGCTAAGAAGCTGTTCGTATGGAACTTACTTCTCACCAATGGAATACGGAAGGAATATGAGTGGGTCGCTACAATGTGCGTGCCATTCCGGATACTAGTTGTGAAGGTGAGAACTGCTAGTGGAAGCAAGGAGTGTAGTTCGTTCGAGCAATTTCCGTGGAAGTAGCGATAGAGCAATGAGAAGCTCGACACATCCCGCCTGTAAAAGTGATGTTGGAGGGTAGAAAATAACTTGTAATCCACAAGGATTTAGAGACGCTCTTTTGATTCTATCACGACTGGAAAGTGAGGCCTGGACTGCTCCCGCCTACATATGACCACAGTAACCCTGTTTCGGCTTCCTCTGTCTCTTGTAAATGTAGAAGATAGCATAAGGAGTCAGGTATTTACAGGAACGGTACAAAAAACCAACTATTTTCTATTTATAATCGTCTCACCTCAAGCAAGGCACAACTGCCACTGGTGCGCAGAGGGTACATACCAGGAGAGTGAAGAGAGAGGAGAACAAATCACAGTGGGCGTCGGAGAATGGGTAAGAGAAGGATGAGTTCATTGGTGTAAAGAGATCTGCATGAGAGCAAAGTGTAACGTGAGAAGAAGGATGAGAACCACGGAGGTAAAAGGTGGCGTTTGACGTTGCATTTAAACTCTTAGAGATTGTAGTTATCAGGGAAACAAGAACAGAGAAGAGAGTTCTGCAGACGAGAAGTGCGAGAAAAGAATCTACTAGAGCAGAAGTTGGAGTTATACTTGATTGTTTTCCCAGTAAAAGGGTGCGACCTTGTTGTCGGTCTAAGGCTTGAGTAAATTCGTGTAGTGGAGGAACCGAGGAGCTAAGCTCGTCGGAGCAGAATCTGTGAATGTATTTGTAGAAGCGACAGAGGGAAGCCACGCCTAAATCTTTAGCGATCGAGCGTGTGTATGAGTTGCACTTGAGCTTAGGTGTGAGTTTAAGGCCCAAAAGTCTCTTAAGTAATATTGCCTACTCGAGAAGAGACGTCTGTTCATAAGTATATTATGGAATAAATAAAACGTGCAAAATTCAATATTAATTATCTAATTTTAGTTTAATTCTTTACTAATACTACTACAAATGATCACGACTGCATTAGTAGCTCCTTAAAGGACATTCCAGGTTGATTTGATGGACACAATAGCATTAGTAATAACAATTGTAATTAAAAGGGTGGGCTATTTCAAATTATGTTGTGAGAAGAGAGCTTAAAATGTACCAGATACGCTTATAAAGTTACTATTTCTCAGTATTTACATTATTCGGACTATTGTCCTTATCTTTATTGCCATTTGTACGACGTTTCGGCAATTGTACGTTCTGGCCTTCTTCAGGTTAGAAACCCTCTATTATATGAACCCTTTATTACAATCACTGGGGTATATCATTCTCATTCCTTGCGTAAAGCCTCGATTGGATGTCATGAGTTATCGCCCTCTAACCTTTCAAATTACTTGTTCACCACTGCTGTAGCCTGGTATTGAACTCACAACTCTAAGAGTCAAGTTAGAAACCAACGAACGTCTATATCCATGTGTCCTTAAGGACAAGAACAATTGAATTTTTGGGATTTATAAACCTAATGTCTAGTAACCCCCTTTTTTTTACCAGAATTCATATTGCAATTTTGGATGTTAATGGTTTTCTCTAGTGTTTCTGATGTTAAAGGTTCATGTTGCAATTTTTGACCCTAATGATTTTCTCTGGCACTCCGTATTACTGGTACCCATATTGTATTCATCTCTATGCTTGGTCGGCTTAGGGAATTTTTAAAGCCTAGCCTATGTGCCAGCTTCAGGTAGGACTTGTCTCCATATTTTCGGTGTATCGGGCTCGTACCGATCGATATTTCTGAGATAAGGTAGTATTTACAGTATTTACACATGATCTTTGTTGCCATTTGTACAACGTTTCGGCCGTTGTACGCTCTGGTCTACTTCAGGTGCTAGAAATTTCGAACTGAACACTTTATTACAATCATTGGGTTATAGCATCCTCATTCCTTGCGTAAAGCATCTTTTGGTAGTCATGAGGTATCTCCCTCTAAATCTGTAAATTACATGTTCACCACTGCTGTAGCCTGGTATTGAACTCACAATTCTAAGAGTCAAGTCAGGAACTAATCAACGTCTATATCATGTGTCCTTAAGGACAAGAACAACTGAATTTTTTGAACTTATAAACCTAACGTCTAGTAACCTTTTTTTTTTACCAGAGTTCATATTTCAATTTTTGATATTAATGGTTTTCTATAACGCTAAACAACATTTAGCACTTCATCAGCCTTCTTTTTTACCGCTCTGTCATCTCTTTGTCTCTCTCACTTTTAGTATTTCTTGTGTGTATTAAAGTCTCCGGGGACTCTTTTTCTAACAAGTGTTCTAGAATTTTAAACTTTTTTTCTCATCGTAAATAAAAATGTACTTTAGTGAATATTTTCTTTAAAATAGCCTCGTTAATCATACGTTCAGTTTATGGTTTTCTTAGCATCATTCTTGTTTGTTTCCTGTGAGAAAATTGTTCAACCTTCATTGCCATATAGAAGGATAGACAGGATATAACTATTCAGTTTCTAACGAAGTTTTCCTATTTCTTAATACAACATTTAGTTTTCTTATGGCATCTTTCCGCCATTATACTTACTGGCGCATGAAGGCGTGAGAATTGGAATTTTAGTGAGATATTCCATTTAACTTTGTATGAGGAGTTATGTGGGAGTAGCATTCAAAAGTCCTTCTTCCTCTTCTTCAAACTTGAGCGTTATCGGCACTCCACAACTTCCTCTCCTTTGTAACTTACAGTAAGATTTATCTTGCTATGCTATCTCTTCTAAGCACTGTTCTGCCATCCATTTACAGAAGCTCATGAGTAGGTTACTCACTATTTCCTCCTGTCGCTCTTTTTTCTTTTTTTAATTATATCACCCCGAGCAAGGCGGTAACGCCACTGATGTGCCGGGGGCTACGTAAGAGTGAAAATCTTGGAAAAGAGAAAACCGGAAACCACATCCTAAACAGGGAACAAGGGATGAGCCTCTGCACCTGTTCAATAGACGTGGGTGGAGTGTGGACCGGGCGATAGTTTAGTCTATCTACTCCAATTGAAAAAAAAGTGAGAAGTTTGGAAAAGAGAAAACCGAAAACCACATCCTAACCAGGGAACAAGGGATGAGCCTCTACACCTGTTCAATAGACGTGGATGTCCTGTGCGTGTCCCATTCTCCAAACCTTGTTTCCTCATTATGTCAGTTTGTTCTACCATCCGTTTGCACAAGCTCGTTAGATGAGTCACTGGCTGTTTCTCTCTGTCGCTCTTACCTTCAGCATGTCATGCAAGTATCACTTTCTCTAGGCCGTCTTTCCTTAGTATTGGAATTTGTTCTACTATTCATTTATGCAAGCGTGTTAAGTAGGTTACTCGCTGTTTCACTCTGTCGCTCTTGCCTTCAATACGTCTTGTGAGTGTCACCTTCTCTAAGCTTTCTTTCCTCATTATGTGAGCCTGTTCTGCCAAGCTCGCTAGGTAGGTTACTCTCTGTCCTCTGTCTTTCTTGTCTCCAACATACCATATGAGTGTCACATTCTTCAAACCTTCTTTCCTCATTATATGAGGTTGTTTTGCCATATTTTACAGCTACTCCTCGGTATATTGGATGTGCGTTATGGTGCAGTAGATATCGGCTCGGAACGAGAAATCAGTGAGCCGAGTTCGAATTCCAGTAGAATCCCTTATATTCACTTATGCACAAATACCTTGGAAAAAGTATTAATCCGACACTTCTCCCTCCAGCTATTGGTTAAATGGTAGGACATATTGGGTTCTGTAACCTTGGATGGCAACCAGTCTACCGCATAATGTAATGGCAATCTACTGCAGGAAAATCTTCTGTCCAGTTAGTCACGTCTCTTCGAGACATGATCGCCCAAGCGTCTATCGCGTATGGCACTTAACTGAGTGATTGACTTCAGTAGATTACTCATTTTTTCTCCTCTGTCTCTCTTGCTTTCAATATGTCTTGTGAGTGTCAAATTAATTCTCTGAGCATTCTTTCTTCATAATTGTGAGAATGTTTTGACATTCATTCACACAAAGCTCGTAAGGAAGGTTACATTCTGTTTCCCGCTGTTCTTTAATAGGTTCTGTGAAAATCAAATTTTTTTTCTTTCCTCATTTGTCTATATCTGAGTCTAAGCGTGTCTACTTTTACTTACCTTTCATTGTCTTGATGTAAGTTTTGTTTTGACCTTTTTGCCGGTGAAGACAGTTACTTCAGGTATTGATATACAAGTAACTTTGCACAGAGTTTATTAAAGAAATCCATAAAGTGATGATGGAGGAAATAGAGGATAAAGTGACTAGTTAAAAAATAAAGAGAGATAAAGAGAGAAAAAAACAAAGGGAGATATGAGGAAAAGAAAGGGAAAGAGAAAGAAAAGAGAAAAAAAGAAAGAGGAGAAAAGAAAGAAAGAAGAAAAATACTAAAAGAGAAGAGGGGAGAGAAAGAATGAAAAGAGGATGAGGAACAATAGAATGAGAGAGAGAGAGAGAAAGAGAGAAGAGAAGGTGAAGCAAAAACAGACGAGAGAGAACAGAGAGTGAAAAAAAGAAAAAGTTAAAAAAAAGCGACGTGAAAGAAAATAGAGATAGAGAAAGAAAAAAGAGGAAAAGTAACGAGAGAGAAAAGAGGGAGAGAGAAGAAGAAAAAAGACGATAGAGCAAAAAGAGATATAGAGAGGAAAAATGACAGAAGAAAGGGAAAGAGTCGAAGAGAAAAGGGGCCGAGAGAAAAAGAGAGAGAAAAAGAGACAAAGAAGAAAGAAAGATAAAAAGTTGAGAATAAAAAGAGAAAAAAGAGAGAGAAAATGAGACAAAGAAGAAAGAGAGATTAGGAACAGAGAGAGAGAGAGAGAGAGAGAGAGAGAAATTAATAGAAAAGAAAGAAAGAAAGAAAGAAAGAAAGAAAGAAAAAGCATGTAGAATGAACTGAGGCAGAAGATAAGGGTTAACGAAAGCAACAACAAAACTCGACGCTGATAAAGAGAGTCGACAAGGTGTGCTCCATCTTTATACACTGTTAGATATCGTCCTAATGGTGCGTATCTGATGAATGGTTGTGTTGGCAAATGCGAGAGGGAGGTGAATCTGTTGACATCAGTGTAACATTATTCCTACACAAGGGCACAGCATTAAAGACACATTTAAGGGACTAATGTGGCGTGCTGCGCTCAGTCATATGGGCGGATGAACGGCTCCGCGGAGGCCAGGGAAACGATGTGGGTAGGGGAGAAGACCCAGCAAAGTTCTGGCATCTTATGCTTCTTTAGTTTAAACACACTTCACTTGTGACATTTTAATTTTAATTAGGAGCACAGTAAGAAATTTAGCCCGGAGAAAATCCAAATATAGCAGAAATCTCTCTCTCTCTCTCTCTATCTATCTATCTCTATCTATCTATCTATGAGGTTTTGGAGAGGATGGAAACGAAAAGGTAACTAATACTTAATATCAGGAAAAGGCAGCTGAAGTTCCTGGGACATGTAATGAGGAAAGAAGGCTTGGAGAATCTGATACAGATCAGGCAGAGGGAAAGAGAGACAGGGGAAAGCAATGCGTAGCATACTTGACGGGCTTGACAAGAGGATAGCAGAACAGGGTCTGGGTGGGGTAACAGGAGAAAGTGTGAAGAGCCACTAAGGATAGGGAGGTGTGAAATGTCATGACCGCCTACGTCCTGAAGGGACACGGTACATAGAAGAAGAATCTATCTATCTATCTATCTATCTATCTATCTATCTATCTATCTATCTAATGAATAGGTAATGAATATGTATACACCTTGGTTCCCCCTCAATGAGATTGGCTGATGTCAGCCATAAATACAAACGAAGGTGAGGATGCATAGAGGTCTACAGGTCTACCGCCAGAGGTCTACAGGTCTACGACTATTGGTCTATGTCTATTGACGAGTACCGTCCATTACGTCTACTTACTAGATTGATCTACCCGGTTGCATTTGTCTAAACTGCTTAACTACATCGAATGATATATGTATCCCTTTCCGAGACATATCACTATCTGTCTCGAAATTCAGGTGTTTCTACATATATATTATACATGGTTAAATTTGGGACTGTATATAACATGTAGGTATTTTGACAATATATACTGTGTGCGTTAAATTTAGCAAATCCTTTAACGTATCAAAAATTCCAACAGTCTCTTTCTGATTTTAATTATCAACTTCTTTCTCGTTTCTATTTTCTTGAGAACTGGCTCGTAGCTCTCATGTTATCCTCATGATATTCTCAGTGGAACCCCATACCTGTTGTTTAGTGTTTCTTCTTAATCAGTAAGGATATTATCCAGCAGTCTATTGACGGATAGGAAGCATTTTCACCACCCTTTTCTTTGTGGCTAACGAACGAACCAATGCGATAGCTACTACCATTTAATGATAATCTATATATATATATATATATATATATATATATATATATATATATATAAAAGGCAATCTCTGAGTCTGTGTGCGACTGTTCCTTATGCACACCTACATTTTTTAAGCTACGCCATTCAAACTTTCTAGGGACACATATCTACAGGGAAACCAGGCCGACACATACTTTTTGAGTTTAAGTTCAGCAATTTTCCCTTTTGCATTTTTTGGCCAATGTTTACAATTGCTCCGTAAAACATCTAAGATCTAAGATGGTTGCTAAATTACATCACAGAAATCAAATCACACGTGTCAAACGCAACTAAAATATTTTTTTATTAAAAAAAACAATGAGCCTTTATATTTAATTTTTATTCCGACGTTTTAAAAATTCATTTGGTCAACAAAAAAATGTGAATATTTTCCCCGTAATTTTGAAACAAAAAAAAAAAATCTAAACTTATTTATAAATGGAACTTTGTCTGTGTGTATGTGTGTGTGTCCGTTACTTAACCGAAACGGCTGAACCGATTTTCTTTAAAATTTACACAGTTGTACTACAAGCATTTGCGAGTGTTCTTAGCAAGATTTTGTGTCGAGGTATCCCCGATAAATATCGAAAATCGATAATCGAAAAAATCGAGTTATAGAAGGAGTGGTCCAATTTTAATCAAATTTGATACACTCATAGACAAAGACATAAGAAACGATATTCAGAAGTTTCAAGGTTGCAGTTCTTACAATCGCGCAGAAGATTTGATATCGATACCAGGAAATCAAAATTTGACTTACATCCATCCATTTTCCCTTCAGTCTACGGTTTTGCTTTAACTGGAAACAACTATTTCTTTTTAGTTTTTCGTGCCAACGTCCAATGAGTCTGAGCTCCAGGACTATGGATTAGTTTTAAAGCTTTCATTACACCCGAGTAACGCCGGGCTATACTGCTAGTTTAAAAATATATATGCATCCAATGCCTTCTTAATGCTGAAAATGGTTACTAACATCTACTCTCATTGGCATCTTCTACTACTAAAATGTTCTGAGATGCACGGGCAACGCCGGGATATGATGCTAGTAAATTCTAATTGTAAGAAACAAACGGCTCTCGAATGATCACCGAAGTTAACGCGGTTGCTGGTTAGTATCTAAATGTGTGACCGTTTTGGAATATCAGGTTCTGTAAGTTTGGATGTCCGTATGATGCAATTGATAACAACTCAGAATTGGAGTTCGGAGATCCGGGTTTCAATTCAAGTCAGGTTCATTAATTTAATTTACGCACAACTAGAAAGTTTTTCCCGCCTGAATCCATCTTACACATATACAAATCAACCATCCGACTGTGCATTGAATATTGTTGTCATATCTGCTCTGGCGCCCCTGCCATTCATCTCAGGGTTCTCAACAGGCTCCAAAGGGGAATCTGTAACGTGATCGGTGCGACTTGGCAGCTCGACTCCAGTCACTTTCTCACCGGCGGGATGTATCTTCTCTTCCACAAATATTTTCATGGCTTCTGCTCCAACGAGCTTAGCTCACTGATGCCCTCTCCACAAGAATTTACTCGAGCAACCAGACTGGCAACAAGGTCCCACCCTTTTACAGTTAATCAACCAAATGCAGCCGCCACTTCTACTCCATCAGCTTCCTTTCTCGCATCTTCCGCCAATGGAACTCTTTTTCGTATAGTTGCTTCCCTGGCAGTTACAATCTCAAAGAATTTAAGTGCAACATTAATTCCTATTTGTCCACTTGACTCCAGTCCTCTCGTCCTTTTTCCATTAACTCGTGTATCTTGTTCTTTTCCTTTCTCACTCTACCCTCGTAACTGTTGTATTCGCATCCTTCTCTTGCCCTTTCTCCGACACCCCGTGTAACCGGTTCGTCTTTCTCTTCGCTCTCCTCCTGCTTAAACACTCTTCTCTTATGTAGCTTCCTGTGCATCAGTGGTGGCATTGCCTTGCTTGGGGTGGAACGATTAAAAACAAATTTGGAAATAGTATGGATCCAAATCTTCTCCCCAGCCGTGGTTTGATTAGTAGAACATATTTACATAAATTTACATATTTACATAAATTTACATATTTACATAAATAATCATCATCCCCACCAAAAATCTTTGCTTGGCTTTAAAAACCTGTAAAAGGCTGAGAAGCTGCCAAAAAAAAAAAATAATAATAATAATCAATCAATCTAACGTGTTGCATTTAATCGAATTTACCCAAATAAAGACACTAAAACCCAAGCAGTTACTAGATGTGAAATAATCAGGAAACTGAAAACAATAAATAATTAAGGAGAACAATACAAGAGTAAAAACAAGATGACAAGATACACGTTGCGTTGAACTTTTTGAAGATCAATATTTGCTAGAAAGCATGGAACGGGAAGAGAGTCCACAAGCGAGAAGTGAGAAAGAAGAAACTATTAGCATAGAACTTACGTTTACATCTGGCCAATTAAACTGTAAATCGCTGAGACCTTGTTGACAATTTAGTCAGTCAGTCAGTTAAGTGCCATACGTGATACACGCTTGGGCGATCACATCTCGAAAGAGACATGACTGACTGGGCAGAAGATTATCCCGCAGTAGGTTGCCATTGCTTTCTGCGGCAGATTGGTTGCCGACCAAGGCTATAGAACCCAATTTGTCCTGTTATTTAACTCATAACTGGAAGGAATAAACGGATTAATACCTTTCCCCAGGGTATTTTCGCGTAAGTGAGTGCAATGAATTCAACTGGAATTCGAACTCGGCTTCCCGATTTCTCGTTCCGAGCCGATATCCACTGCACCACAACGCACATCCGACAATCTAGTACTATGCTTAAATTTATAAAGTCTAGGTACCATAGCTCTCCTGAATAATTACCATGAAAGTATTTACAGAAAAGATACAGGGATGCAACTTTACGACATTGGGAAAGTGACTGAAGCCGAGGTGTCAGGTCAAGTCCAATAATATTGCTAATTCTTCTTTGGGTTTTATTTATTTCACCCCAAGAAAGGTGGTACCGCCACTGATGTGCAGGAGACTACATAAGAGAATTAAAGTTTGAGACAGGAGGAGAGTGAAGAGAAAGACGAACCAGTTAAAGTGGGTGACAGAGAAGGGGTAAGAGAAAGATGTGAACACAAGAGTGAAGACAGTTGCAAAGGTAGAGAGAAAGGAAAAGAACAAGTTCAACATTTCTAGCACTTGCAGAAGGCCTGGGCGTACAACAGCCGAAACTTCGTAAACATCGGAATAAAGATGAGGACAAATTGCCATTCACTTGCAAAAATAAATAAATAAAATCTAACGGAGAATCTGTAATGTGATCCATTCCATCAGATACAGTCACTTTCTCACCGGTGCAATGTGGCTTCTCTATGTCTCTTCTACAAGTACTTTCACGGCTTCTGCTCCGATGAATTTAGCTCTCTGGTTTCCCCTATGCATGAATTTGCTCGAGTCACAAGATTTAGCAACTAGGTCCCACTCATTTACTGTGAAACCAATAAAATGTAAACGCAAATTCTACTCCATCATCTTCTTTTCTCGCACTTCCTGCCTGTAGAATTCCCTTCCGTTTATTTACTTCCACGACAGCTACAATCTCCAGGAGTTTAAGTGTAAAGTCAATAGTCATCTCTTATCTTGCTAACTTACATCCCCCCCCCTCTCTCTCTCTCTCTCGCTAATGCTCCTTTCTCCGTCCATTCCACTCTCAGTATCATAACCCTTCTCTTACCCATTTCCTGACACGCCCTATAACCTGTCACTCTTTCTCATTACTTTCCTCCCTGTGCGCACAAATGCAGTAGACTGCCTTGCTTGGGGAGATATGATTATTAAAAAAATAAAGAATAAAATAAATAAAAAAATAAATAAATAAAAATAAAAATAACAATAAACGAATTGTTCTTGTTGTATTTCGGTTTTAAATAATAGTTAAAAACAAACCAATAAAGATAAACTTCAGCGTTTGCGAGTTGGATTCGTTGCATTCATTTACGCGCAAATATCTTTTGAAAATTTATGACTCCATTTACTTCCCAGCTATGGGTTAAATAGGACATCTATCTGAAAAATAATTATTACTCTCAAAAAATTATCAATGCAATATTCATTGGCAAAAAAATAAATAAATTATATTTACAATTTAAAATGTTTTCGGTTTTAAATAGCCCTGGAAGGGTTGATAAACCGTAAAAACAAACAAGCAAGAAAGCAAACAAACGAATATATCATTTGTTATAAAATGTAAGGATTCGGCCTGATTCGTTCTACTCACGCAAATTGTCGAGACGCTGACCGGCAGCTACTGGCGTGTATGCCTGGTTCTACGTTGGCTTCTTCCATCTTTCAATATGCTACTTAAACTTTAATGAATTCGTTTTCATCTTGCTTGCCAGACCGTTGGCTTGGCAACTTAATCTTTCTACCAACTCAGCTAGTTTCCGCCATTATTATTTTAGAAATGTATTCAAATCTTAACATGTCGGAATAATTTCTTTTGCACAAGGTTAATAATGACAAATTCATTCATTTCGTATAGAGCGTGAAATTTCATTTTTTTTCTCAGCCTGTTCATATCTATCTATCTATCTATCTATCTATCTATCTATCTATCTATCTATCTATCTATCTCAGCCTGTCCATATCTATCTATCTATCTATCTATCTATCTATCTATCTATTTTAACTATTTTAACCTGTTTCTCTTTATATCGGCCTCTTTTTATTGCACGTTGTATTCATATATATATATATATATATATATATATATATATATATCTTTAGATATATATGAATAAATCCAAAATGAAAACTTACTATATTCATATTATACTTTTACAAATATATTTTAGTTATATCTTAACTTTACACACACACACACACACACACACACACACACACACACACACAACACACACACAACCGATATATACAGGGTGCGATGAGTAAATTGTCATTTTTTAAATTTTTAATTTCGTCCATGTTCATTGTTTATTTTTTATTTCCTCGACTTCACGATATAGTAGGGTTAGTTGAGCACCTTCTGTGAGAAATTGGCTCCACTAGAAATTTGGCATTCGCGCCGTAATATTTACCAGTGTTTGGTTATCGATCTGAGGATAGTGCAGAAGATTAAAAAAAATAGTTGGATGAATCTAATGGTGATTACGAAGGTACGGCAGCACGAAAATTTCACCCTGATCGTTTTGATATAAAAACAAATCTCCTGAATCTGTTGGTGAGGGCTCCAGACTCAACAAGGAGGCTTACATCAAATGCCTTGAGGAAGTAGTGCTGCCCTTTGTCAAGGGGGTGGCTGCTAGAAGACCTTATGTCTGGCAACTGGACTCTGCACCGGGATACATAAGCAGGCAAATACAGTCGTGGCTCTCAGTCAATTTCTGCGACCACATCACCCCTTGCATCTGGCCAGCTAACTCCCCAGACTGCAACCCAATTGTTTATTATGTGTAGGGTGCAGTTGAACGAAATAGAAACAAAACTCCTTGTTACACCAATGATGAACTTAAGGTAAGGATTATGACAGACTTCACTAACCTAAACAAGGACACCGCCCAGAAGACATGTAGAAGATTCTAAAGTTGTTTGGCGTCCATGGTTGAAGTTTATGGTGATTTTATTGAATGAATTTATTCTTTAATATTTAAAGAAATTTTTGTTAAATTTTAGTAAATATATCTGTTCAAATGAATTATTTTCATTTTTGCATAATTGAGAAGACAATCTATCTATCTATCTATCTATCTATCTATCTATCTATCTATCTATCTATCTATCTATCTATCTATCTATCTATCATAATCCGTTCAGTATCTGTCTATCTATCTATCATAATCCGTTCAGTATCTATCTGTCTATCTATCTATCTATCTATCTATCATAATCCGTTCAGTATCTATCTATCTATCTATCTATCTTTCTATCTATCTATCTATCTATCTATCTATCTATCTATCTATCATATCGTTCAGTATCTATCTATCTATCTATCTATCTATCTATCATAATCCGTTCAGTAATCTATCTATCTATCTATCTATCTATCTATCTAGATAGATAGATAGATAGATAGATAGATAGGAAGACAGAGAAAGAGAGAGAGAGAGAGAGAAAGAGAGAGAGAGAAAGAGAGAGAGATAAACATATTTAGAAAGAGGGATATAGAGAAAACGGAGATTGAGAGTGAGTCAGTTTAACGTATTTTGTATGTCGAAAATATTAAGAAATAAGACAAGAGTAGATAGAGACAGAGACGGAGAGACAGAGAAAAACAGACAAAGAGAGAGTGAGAAAGAGAAAGAATCAGGGAGAGAGAGAAAAAATAGAAAGAAAGAGAGAGAAAGACAGAGAGAGAGAGAGAGAAACAGGAAGAGAGAGAGAGAGAGTGAGAGCGGAAGAAAGACTAAGAAAGAGATAAAAGAGTAATGGAGATAATTAAATAAGAGGTGTGAAAAGAGAAAGGTTATAAAAAACAGAGTGAGTTAGAGAGAGCATAAGAAATTAAAAAAAAAAAAGAGTATTGTTTCTGCAGACCACCCAACCCAAGTCGGAAAACCTAGCTCAGACCCACAAATTCCGAGCGAGATAGAAGTCATCGCTCTAAGTGCTAACGTGACAGCCGCCAGTGAGCACAACCGTTGGTCGGCTTAACTTCAGTCTCTGTTTCACTTGGACGTGATTTGCGTTCAATTGCCGTAATGCCACTAACGGTCGGTCGTAAAACATTCGCATCAACGACAACACTCTCATTTAATTAGCGAAAATTACTCGCTATAGAACGCCATCATTGTCTAGCGTCCTGCCACCATTTCGGTTGTCTTAATGGTGCGGCCAACGACAGTGGCAGTGACGGGTTAAATTGGGGTTGTCAAAATGGCCGAGATCTTCCATCTGTCTATCTCACGGTAACGCTCGTCGGAACCACCCGATGATCGCCGACGCTACCACCTCCATCCAACTTAGCCTAGCTTTGATTTTCATTATTTTTATTCATCGCCGGTCATCGCCGTCTGTTGTAATCCTTCAATCTACGTCTTGTGCGTATTGGTAACAGTGTCGCTCGAAGCGGCCATTCTACGGAAACAGCATTCTCCCGCCAATTGACACGATCACTTTTTGAAGGGAAAAAATATCCGAGTCATAATATTGTTTTATTTCAAGACATACAACACTGATTTTTAGATAAAAATAGTCTTAATTACTGTTTCAGAATACTTTTCATTTATCTGAGATATTCTTTTCTTTTGGAGGCTTTCATTAATTTTTGTTTATATATTTTTCTTTCAGGCGTTTTTTTTTCTATCACTTTTTTTATTTCTTCATTTTGTTCTGGGTATGACAATAAACTACAGTTGGTAGTTGTTTTCTGATCGGAAGGTTTTGCGGAGCGAGGAACCTCATATTAATTGCTGTTGTTTTCAAGTTCATCTTGACCCGGAATGGTAGCACCTGTTAGGATCCCAACTGTGGACAAATAGTTAACCATCAAATGGGCGAGAAAACACTATGAAATGATGAAAATAAATTTTTGATAGCGAAAATACTAGCAATGCATATTTATAGTAAAATGATAACCAACAATGACCATGTGTCACATCTGGCCTTGCGTGGGAAGGCTAGTAAATACAAAAAAAAAAAAATGATGACCAACAATAGATATTTTCGAAAAAAAAATTTAAAAAAAGAAATAATTTTTCGAAAAAAAAAACAAAAAAAAAAACAAAAACAGCCAAACCTTTTGTAAAATAGTTTAAAAAATTACCTACAATACACTTTTCTAAAAAAAAACAAAAAAAAAAAACAATAAAAACTACCAGCATTACATTTAAAAAAATATTACCAGCAAAATATTTTATTTAAAAAATAAATAATAATAAATAATATATTTTTTTTTAAAATATTAAAAACTTACTAGTAACATGTTTTGCAAAAGAATAATGAAAAACTTGCCAGCAATTACTTTTTGTAAAAAAAAAAAAAAAAAAATAATAGTAATTATAATAAATTACCAGTAATACATTTCTGTAACCCTCCACTCCTCCCCCCACAAAAAAATATCGGTGACACATTTTGGCAAAAAATTACCAGCAATACATTTTTGAAAAAAAAAAAAGAAAAAATTACGAGTAATAAATTTTTAAAAAATTAAACAATTGCTAGTAATACATTTTTGTAAAAAACATAATAAAAAATTACCGGTAAAGGTTTTTATAATAAAAATAACAACAAAAATAAAGAGTAATATATCTGAAAAAAAATTAAATAATTACTAGTAATACATTTTTGTAAAAAATAATAAGAATTTACTAGTAATACGTTTTTGTAAAAAGATACTAAATAATTACCAGCAATATATTCTGTAAAAACAATAAAAATTACCAGTAATACATTTTTGTAAAAAAATAATAAAAAATTACCAACAATACATTTTTTATAAATAATAAAAAAATTCAAGGTAATACCTTTTCATGAAAATAATAAAAAATACAAGCAATATATTTTGGAAAAGCAATAATAAAAAATGAAAGAAAAACATTTTTGTAAAAAAATTGCAAAAAATTACAATGAACATATCTTTGCAAAAAAAGTAAAAATAAAAAATAAAAAAATATCAATAATATATTTTTTAGAAAAATAATCACAATTACGAGTAATACATTTTTTCAAAATAAGAAATAACTACGAGTAACATATTTTGTAAATAAAAATAATAAAAATTACCAGTAATAAAATTTTGTGATAATAATAATAAAAATACTAACAATGCATTTTTGTAAAAAGAATTTAAAGAATTTACCAGCAATACATTTCTTTTGAAAAATAATAAAATATACCAGTACTACATTTTTGTTAATAAATAATAAATAATTACAAGTAATATACTTTTGTAAAAAGTCTAATAAAATATTACCAGGAATATATTTTTGCAACATAAAAAATAAAAATTAGCAGCAAATACTGTTAAGAGAACAATAGAAATTACAAGCATTACATATTGGTAAAAAATAATAAAAATTACCAGAAATATATTTTCTTAAAAAAGCAAAACAAAAAGCGAAAGCAATACAAGCAAAAAACTTTTGTAAAAAAAAAAATACTAAAAATGGCAAATAATACAATTTACAACAAAAAATAAATACTACCAGAAATACAATTGTGCAAAATATTGCCAGAAATATATTTTTGCAAAAAATAAAGAATACCAGTAGTACACTGTTCTAAAAAAAAATAATACATAATTACCAGTAATATATTTTGTAGAAAAATAAAAACTACCAATGTATATTTTTGTAAAAAATAATCTAAAAGTACCAGCAATATATTTTCATCAAACATTATGAAAAATTACTAGCAATACATTTTTTTTATTTTAAAACAATTAAAATTTAACAGCGATATATGTTTGTAAAAATAAGAGATAAACTAGTAGTAATACGTTTTAGGAAACAATATAATAAATATCTCTGTAAAAATACAATAAAATATAACAGTAATATATTTTTGTAAAAAGAAATAATAAAAAAATTATCATAAATAGGTTTAAAAAAAGAAAAGAAATTAACAGAAATATATTTTTACAAAAAAAATTAAAGTAATGCATTTTTAAACACATAATCAAAAGTTGCAAGCAGTACATTTTTTATAAAATAATATACAATATTAGCAGCAAAACTTTTTTGTAACAAAAAATAAAAAAAGTACTAGCAATATATTTTTTTAAAAATGATAAAATTTACGAAAAATAAATTATTGAAAAATAATAAAAATATTAGCGCCAATATATTTCTGTAAAACAAATAACAAAAAATTACCATCAATACAATTTAGTAACATAAATAAAAATGCCCAGGAATGAATTTTAGTAACATAAAAAAGATGACAAGCAATACATTTAGTTATATAAAAATGACCAGCAATACATTTTAGTAACATGAATAACACAACTGACCAGCAATATATTTTAGTCACATGAAAAAAATGACCAGCAATATATTTTAGTAACATATATAATTAAAAATGACCAGCAATATATTTTAGTAATATATATAACAAAAATGACCAGCATTACATTTTAGTAATATGAATAACAAAAACAAAATGACCAGAAATACATTTTAGCAACATAAATAATAAAATTAACCAGCAATACATTTTAATAAAAGTAAAAAAAAATAATAGCTGCAATACATGTCAGTAACATAAATAACAAAAAATAACCAGCAAAACAATTTATTAACAGAAATAATAAAAATGATTAGCATTTTAGTAATATAAATAACAAAAAATGACCAGCAATACAATTTTGTAACATAAGTAATAAAAATGACTAGCAATACATTTTAGTTTCATAATAATTGACCAGGAATACATACTAGTAACATGAATAACAAAAAGTGACCAGCAATACGTTTTAGGAATAAAAACAATAAAAGTTAAAAAACACATTTTAGTAACGTAAATAACAAAACAAGCATTACATATCAGTATCATAAATATTTAAAAAATGAACAGGAATACATTTTAGTAATTTAAATTACAAAAAAGAACAGCTATATATCTTTGTAACATAAATAATAAAACTGACCATCAATAAAATTTAGTATCATAAATAACAAAAAATGGCTAGCAATAAGTTTTAATAACAAATAATAAACACTGACCTATATAGCAAAAAGTGAGCAGCAATAATACATTTTAGTAACATCAATAACAAGAAATGACCAGCAATATATTTTAGTAACATAAATAACAAAAACTGAACAGCAATACATTTTAGTAGCTTAAATAATCAAAAAATGACTAGCAATACAATTTAGTAACATAAATAATAAAAAAGACAAGCAATTTTAGTAACATAAATAAGAAAAATGATCAGCAAAACGTTTTAGTGACATAAATAACTAAAATGCCCAGCAATACATTTGAGTAACATAACAAAAAATTACCAGCAATTCATTTAATAATATAAATGACAAAATGTGGCAAGCGATACATTTTAGTAACATAAATAAGAAAAAAAATGACCAGCAATACATTTTAGTAACATAGTTAAAAATTCCAGCAATATATTATAGTAACATTAAAAATAAGAAATGGCTAGGAATACATTTTTCTAACTTAAATAATTAAAATGACCAGCAGTTTATATTGGTAACATAAACAAAAACAATATGAGCAGCAATACATTGTAGCAACTTGAATAAAGACATTAGTGTAATTGAAAACCTCTACTGGAAGCAAACTGCCTGCATACGGACAGGTAACGAATTCAGCAGTTATACAAAGATAGAAAGGGGCATAAGAGAGGGATGTGTATTTTCACCAGATCTATTTAACTTGTCCAGTGAGAATATTTTGAGGACCCTAGATGTTATGCCAGGATTTGTCATCGGAGGTCACAATCTGAACAACATAAAATACGCAGACAACACGGTGTTGATTGCAGACACGGAAAGAAAACTGCAGGACCTCCTACAGAAGATAGCTGAAGAGAGTGACATGAAGCGATTACAAATAAACTGCAAGAAAAAACGAATGCATGGTCATCAGCAAAAAGAGCAGCCCAACGTGCCAAATACAGATGGGGGGGGTGTTAAAATCAAGCAGGTACAAAAATTTAAATATTTGAAGACGGAAAGTGCGACACAAAGATCCAAAGGCGAATTGGTATGGCGAAAGACGCGTTCCAGAAGCTGAGTAAAGTATTAAGACACAGGAAACTTTCACTAGACACAAAGAAGAGAGTACTGGATTGCTATGGAATGTCAGTTCTTCAATATGGCAGTGAATGTTGGACAATATCAACAAAGATGAAGGGAAAACTTGAAGCAGCTGAAATGTGGTTCTACAGAAGGATGCTGCGGATATCGTGGACCGAGCATGTGAGCAATGATGAGGTTTTGGAAATGATGGAAACGAAAAGGAAATTAATATTGAGCATCAGGAATAGACAAATGAAGTTCCTGGGACATGCAATGAGGAAGGAGGGCTTGGAGAACCTGATACTAAAAGGCCAGATAAAGGGAAAAAGAGAGAGAGGAAAGCAGCGGATTACATATTTAAAAGACCTGAGCACGTGGATGACAGAACGGGGACTGAGAGACGTTACAGGAGAAAGCGTGCTAAGAGCCACCAGGGATAGGGAGATGTGGCAGGCCATGATAGCCTACGTCCTGAAGGGTCAAGGTACATAAAAGAAGAAGAACTTAAATAACAAAAAATGACCAGCAATACATTCTCTTAAAATAAATAATAAAATGACCAGCAATAAATTTTAGTAACATAAGTAACAAATTGACCAGCAATACATCTTAGTAACATGAATAACAGAAAATGACCAACAATACATTTTAGTAAGATAAATAATAAATATAACCAGCAATACTTTTTAGTAACTTAAATAATATAAAAGACCACCAATGTATTTTAATTACATAAATAACAAAAAATAACAATAACCAGCAATAAATTTTAGTAACATAAATTACAAAATATGAGTAGCAATATATTTTAGAAGCTTAAATAACAAAAGAATAACCATCCATACATTTTTGTAGCATAAATAATAAAAATTACTAGCAATACATTTTAGTAATAAAAAAAACAAAACAAAAAAAAACGAGCGGTACATTTCAGTCGCGTAAATAATAAAGATATTGACCGGCAATACATTTCTGTAACTTAAGTAATAAAAAACTAACAAGGAATGCATTTCATTAACTTAAATAACAAAAATATGACCAGCAATACATTTCAGTATCGTCAATAACAAAATAAAAATTACAAGCAATAAATTATTGAAAAAAAATAATAAAAATATTATCGGCAATATATTTCTGTAAAACAAATAACAAAAAATGACCATCAATACAATTTAGTAACATAAATAAAAATGCCCAGGAATGAATTTTAGTAACATAAAAAAGATGACAAGCAATACATTTAGTAATATAAAAAATGACCAGCAATACATTTTAGTAACATGAATAACACAACTGACCAGCAATATATTTTAGTCACATGAAAAAAAATGGTCAGCAATACATTTCAGTATCGTCAATAACAAAAAATGATCAGTAATACATCTTACTAACATAAATAATAAAAAATGACCAGCAATACTTTTTAGTAACTCTAATAACAAACATTTTGACAGCAATACAATTTAGTAGCATAAAAAGTTAAATGACCAGCAATACATTTTAATAGCATATATAACAAAAAATGACCAGATATAAGTTTTAGCAAGAAGAATATTAAAAAATGACCAGCAATTAATTTTAGTGACATAAATAACAAAATATAAGCAGCAATACATTTTAGAAACTTAAATAACAAAAAGCGACCGGCAATACATTTTAGTAGCATAAATAATAAAAATTACTAGTAATATATTTTAGTAACATAAACAACAGAAAATGACTAGCAGTGCATTTCAGTAGCGTAAATTCTAAAAAATTGACCATCAATATATTGAAATGTATTTTAGTAACTTAAATAACAAAAAAATGACGATCAATACACTTTAGTAACATAAATAACAAAAAATGGTCAGCAATATCTTTTAGCAACATAAAAACAAAAAAAAAAAGATTTGCAATATATTTAGTTACATAAATAATAAAAATGACCAGCAATACATTTTACTAACATAAATAAGAAAAATTACCAAAAATACATTTTAACAACATAAATTATAAAAAAAATTTAGCAATACATTTTAGTAACATAAATAAAAAAAAATCAGCAATACATTTTAGTAACATAAAAAAGTTGCTAGGAATACATTTTTGTATTTTAAATAATTAAAATGACCAGCAGTATATATATTAGTAACATAAATAAATAAAAACATGTGCAGCATTACATATTAGTAACTTAAATAACAAAAAATGACCAGCAATATATTCTCTTAAAATAAATAATAAAAATGACCAGCAGAAAATATTTACTAACATAAGTAACAAAAATGACCAGAAAAAAGTTAGTATTAATAACATAAATAATAAAAATGCCCCGCAATATTTTTAGAACTTAAATGGCGAAAAATGACCAGCAATTTTAACAACATAAATAATTTATTTTAACAACATAAATAATAAAAAATGACCAGCAATACACTTTACTAACATACATGATAAAAAATGACCAGCAATACCCTGTTGTAACATAAATAACAAAAATAACCATCTGTACATTTTACTAACATAAATAATAAAAAATGACTAGCAATACATTTTACTGACATCAATAACAAGAAATGACCAGCAATTTATTTTAGTAAGATAAATAACAAAAAATTATCAGTAATATGTATTAGTAATATAAATAAAAAATGGCCAGCAATACATTTTAGTAACATAAATAACAAAAGCTGACCATCATTACATTTTAGTAACTGAAATAATAAAAAAGACCTGCAATACATTTCTTCAAAGAAACAAAATATCCAGGAACAAAATTTATAATAAATAATAATAAAAGATGTTATTTATATATTTTTGTAAAAATAATAAATAATTGCCAAAAATATATTTGAATTAAAATAGGAAATTACCATCAATACATTAAAAAACGATAAAAATGCCTAATATATTTTGGTAAAATAATAATAGAAAATATCAACAACACACTTTAAAAAAATACTAACAAATTAAAAAATATTTTTTTGTAAAAATTATGTTAGAAAATAAACATCAATACAGTTTTGTACATCAATACATTAGTACATATTGTACATTAGTACATTAGATTTCATTTAGAGTGGAAAAAATCATTTAGAGTGGAAAAATCATTTAGAGTGGAAAAAATCATTTAGAGTGGAAAAAATCATTAGTTTTCATTAGTACATTAGATTTCATTGTACATTTATATTAGTACATTACATTAGTACATTAGTACAATTACATTAGTTTTGTACATCAATACATCAATAAACATCAATACAGTTTTGTAAACAAAATAATACAAATTACCAGGATTACATTAAAAATACTAATTATTATTAAATACGTATTTTAAAATGTGGAGTTACTTTTTAATCACACACACACACACACACACACACACACTATATATATATATATATATATATATATATATATATACACCCTTCTCTTGCAGCGTTGGCGATGTCTTTAGATTGTGCCAAGAAGAAAATTTAGCCATACTATCATTTCCAGAACAGGACAGGTTCTTAAATGAAAAGTTCGAAGTAATGTCAGGATATAAACACCTTTGAAAATATGTTTTACGCTAGTACAAACTCGGATGAAGTATTTACAATATTATTTCGTTAATTTTAACCAGCCCCTCCCTTATTCTAAACTTCCGTTTATACGTTACGGAAGTTTCTGCTTTTAGTTCTAAAAACCGTTAGATGATCAGTTAATATACAACGCCTAGAGATTCCGAAGGGTAGCGTAATCGGCTGATCTTCCGATTTTTAATATATATATTAATCTATATTAGGGCAGCAACCTTTTTTTTTAAACATGTTTCTTTGAAAACGATCGACAAGGAAGATTTTAGTAATGTTTTATTTAATTTTTCCAATATTCTAACATGTTTCGATTTTGCTGGATATAAGGAATGTAAAAATGTTCCGTAAATTTTATATATATTAATTTGATGTTATAGGAGGGAAGGTGGAACTTGATTAAAAACAAATTTTAATAAAAAAATAATTAAAATGTAAGGGGGTGTAAACATAAGTTCCACAAGAGTAGTCAGTCAGTTAAAGTGCCATACGTGATACACGCTTGGGCGATCATGTCTCGAAAGAGACATGACTGACTGGGCAGAAGATTATCCCGCAGTAGGTTGCCATTGCTTTCTGCGGTAGACTGGTTGCCGACCAAGGCTATAGAACCCAATCTGTCCTGCTATTTAACCCATAACTGGAAGGAAGAGACGGATTAATACCTTTCCCAAGGGTATTTGCGCGTAAGTGAATACAATAGATTCAGCTGGAATTCGAACTCGGCTCCCCGGTTTCTCGTTCCGAGCCGATATCCACTGTACCACAACGCACATAAGAAAGAAAAAAAGAGGACTCACAGACCCTCCAATAAACGTAAGGAGCGAATAAAGTGCTCCTTTTGTCTGCACAGCCTGGGTCGGTGTATCTTTAAGTCCACAGTCCCAATAACACATAGATGATATGATGATTGAGCTCTGTGCAGAATAGAGAACCATGTGTCTTCATACCGGTTGGCACAGTCATGATTGTCGAGTAGATGTTGTTCTATTGCAGAGACATGGACAGGTTGAGTTGTTCTTATAGAACGGCTTAAACTACTCGAACGCAAATTGGCGGAGACGTGCTGCGGTACCCGTGCTTCCAACCTCAGATTGGTACGCCCTATGCATACCGCATCGCATCGCATGGGCAGTTGATCTAGTCTGTAAAACAGTGCGCAACTTAGCAAAATAACACGACGAAACACACGCCGAAATTTTGTCAGTTATTAACTGACATTTTCTACCAAGCCAGGGCAACTTCAAATAAATAGGACAGCGACTAGGTCCAAAGACCACTGGTTCCTTGAAACGCTTGATCTTCCTAGAAATCACACGTTTAATTACATTAATGCGATAACAATTCATCTTAAAAATCTCTTGCAAATATATATATATATATATATATATATAAGTAAATATTGGAGTTATCACGCAACCAAGATACTTTCCATCATGCCTAAACGTAATCTTCAGGTCACACACACACACACATATATATATATATATATATATAATGATAATGTTTTGTGTATTTTGGCAATCAGGTTTTTATCGTAAAGTGCTTGATATTGGGGTGTAGAGAGAGTTATCTACAAAGAGTTTGTCTCTTTCACAGAGAATATTCATGCCGACTTCAAAAATTCGCGTGGATAACGTTATGATGTTTTCACTCACTGGGGCTGTTTGCTGTTAGATCATGATTTTTCTTGTTTATATAGAATATGGTGTCATTTTGTGGAAGTGGTCTTGTTTGTAATTAGTTGGTTATTCGTTTTTCTTTTTGTTTATGATACGTTGATTTTTCTTTATTTTTAATGTTGTGCAGTTGGTTTATTTTATTTTTAGTTTATGCGTGAATAGTTGTTTAATTGGATTGGGCTTTTTTGTTGTATTCACCACTTTTTTTATTGGTTTGACCTTTTCCTGATTATGTTATGTCTTGCCGCGTGAGGGTCTATTTTTTCTGGGTCATGGTGGGATGTTATTGTATTTGTGTTTGTAGCATTTACGTGTGTTTTTTCATTTTATTTTTATCTTTTATTTTTATTGTTTTTTATTTTTATATTTCGTTCAGTGCTTGTTGTATTTTCTGTTTTTGTCGTGACTGGGTGTTTGAATGTTCTTTTATTTTTGTGTTTATATTATTTGTCTTTGTTTATTATTTTCTGTTTATTATCGTTGTTTTGTATTTGTATTTATATATTTATTTTTTAGTTTTTAATTTTTAGTTTTTCGTTTTATTTATATTGTTTGTATGCTTCTTTTTTATTTTTTGTTATTTATTGTTGTTTGTGTAGAAATGTCAGCATTTTCCAAATATCTCACATTTTTTTTTGCTTAATATTTAACTTTGTTTTGTTTGACTTATGCTAGTTTTTTTTTTCGTGACATATTTTATAACTTTTGCTATTACTACTGTCTGCTGGTGGCCCTTTTACTATTTCTCATTTAGTTTTGATGGTAATGTTGCTTTCTTACTGGTTCTATATATATTTTGATAAAGTTGTGTTGTTTTTGTACTTTTCTGGGTTAAATGATGTTTTGTGATTATTGAATCTTTCTTTAAACGATGTTTCTGTTGTTTCTATGTAAATCTTTTGTCTGTATTGGCGTTATTTGTCACGGTAGCTTTGCATATTATGTTGTCGGTAAGACATTTATTATTAAAAGGAATGTTGTCCTTCTTTCGGCAGTTTTTTTTTTTTATTTTTTTTTTATTTTTTTAATCATATCACCCCAAGCAAGGCGGTAATGCCACTGATGCGCAGGAGGCTACGAAAGGGTAAAAAGAATGGAAAAGAGAAAGCCGGAAACCACATCCTAAACAGGAAACAAGGGATGAGCCTCTTCACCTGTTCAATAGATGTGGGTGGAGTGTGAACCGGGCGATAGTTTAGTCTATCTACTCCAATTGAAAAAAAAATAATAAAAAAGGAAAAGAGTGAAAAGATTGGAAAAGAGAAAACCGGAAACCGCATCCTAAACAGGAAACAAGGGATGAGCCTCTTCACCCGTTCAATAGATGTGGGTGGAGTGTGAACCGGGCGATAGTTACATTTGTTTGTATTCTTTTGCTGGTTTATATTGCTGTTGGTTTTATTGATTGTTTTCTTGGGTTTGGTTATTATCTTTTCCATATTTTCCATGCAGCTATAGCTAACTTTGAGTGTATTTCTTTTTTTAAATAATTTTTGCTAGTTTCTTGTGTTTGAGAATGTCTATTTCTTTTATGTTGAAAAATATTTTCCTATTTTTGTTTTTATACTATTGATGTACGGTAGATTAAACCAGATTAAGCTTCTTTTTCTATTGTTTTTGTTTGGTTTCTCTTCGTTTGTTTATTCAAATTTATTTGAGTATCCGTTATTTTTTAGTGCTGACTCATATGTTTCTTTCTTCTCATTGAATATTTTTATGTTACTTGAGTTCGTAGATAGTCTTTTGTTTATAAATATAGGTATGTGTCTGAATATATTTGGAAGGTGATTGGAATTTTTTGTTGATATATATGGCGTTGTTGCTATCTTTTCTGTATGGTAAAAAATATCAACTCATTAAGAAAAAAGTCAGACCAATAAAAGAGAGTTCAATCCAACAAAAAAGTCCATCCAAAGTAAACAAAGCCCCGTTCACGCATAAGCTAAAACTAAAAATGAACTACACAACTACACAATAAAAATAAAAATAAAGAAAAATCAATCAAACATAAAGAAAAAGAAAGACGAATAAAAAACCAATCCCAAACAAAACCACTCCTATAACATCACACCATATTTTATATTAACAAGAAAAAACTGTGATCTAATGGCAAACGGCCCTGAGAAGTGAAAACATCATAACGTTGATCTCACAAAACTTTTGAGTCGGCATAAATCTGTTGTGTTAAAGAGACATACACTTTTTACTTATATATATATATATATATATATATATATATATATATATATATAATGCACAATAAAAATTGTGTATAAGCATGGGGTAGACAGTGGCTGCCGGGTGAAGACATCAGCTTTCACCTTTTCTGGAGGCTAATATTAGTGTCCGCCTATATAATTGTTTAGCCTTTATCCGTGATATCAAGCACTTTAACGACCAGATATAACATACCTGAAAACTGTTTTATATATATATATATATATATATATATATATATATATATATATATATATACCTATTATTATTAGTAGTAGTAGCAGTATCGCATAATGCAACTCAATAGCTGTATTAAGCACCGAAACTTTATAGCGATTGAGTTGCATTCTCTATTATTATTATTATTATTATTATTATTATTAGTACCAATATTTATGCACGACTTTTGTATTGAGCACTTTTTAAAGTATATATCTAATTGTGGAATATATTCCATTGGTATTAAACTCTTATATATATATATATGTGTGTGTGTGTGTGTGTGTGTGTGTGTGTGTGTGTGTGTGAACATACATATATTCACATGTGTGTGAATATTACATATGTACTTATATATGTTTAATATATATGTTTTATATATGATATATACATGTACATATATATATATATATATATATATATATATATATATATACTGTGAGATGGGTAAATTTTCGTCATTTTTTTTTCATCTCGCGCATGTGCGTTATTTTGTTCACTTCACAGTATAGTCGGGTTAATTGGCACTCTCTATAAAAAAAAAAAAGAAAAGCACCATGATGCAATTCACTCCGCCAAAAATTTGGAAAAATCATGCCGTACTTCATTTCAAATTAAGGACAGTGCAGAAAATTTGATAAGGGTTCGAATAGCCTAATGATTATTACGAAGACGTTTGGCGTTATCATTCATGATGGCGACGTTATGCCTCAACTCATCTTTCAACAGAGCCCCATACTCAACACGGAGTCCTACATCAAGTGCCTAAAGAAGGTGGTGCTGCCCTGGTGGCTGCAGACAGACTCTATGTTCGGCAATAGAACTCTACTTATTGCTACACAATCAGAAGAACCCATTCGTGGCGGTCAGACAATTTCTGCAACCATGTCATCCCTTATATCTGGTCATCTAACCAGACTTTAACCCTTTTGATTATTGTATTTGGAACGCAGTTGGCCGAGAGACCAAGGAAACTCCTTGTAACAGCAAAGAGGAACTATAGGCATGAATTATGGTAGTATTTATTAATTTAAACAAGGAGTCTATCCAGACGCGATGCAGGACATTCTGTAGTCGTCTGGAGGCCATGGTTGAAGCCAATGGAATTTCTATTGAAAAAATTTACTCTTTAGTATTTTAAGGTATTTTTGTGCAATGTTGGTAAATGTAAATATATAAGTTAAAATGATATGTCAGTATTATTTTCATTTCTGCGTAATTTTAGCGACAGTTCACCCATTGCACTCTCTGTATGCATATTTAAACAATGTACATATGTACTGATATTCACTTTTAACTAATTGCTGGTTCTTGTAGCTCACAGTATTGAATGTCTATAAATATACAATATAAAGCTATAAGTGTATGTATTAAATATTTATATATATAGTTCGGTTTCTATACGCATACTAACACACACACACACACACAGACACACACACACACACACATAAATATATACATGATGTAGATGTAATCATTTTCTTTAGTTCCATTGGGAGTTAATGGTTCTTAATTATGGTAGCATGACGAAAAACGAAATCAGTTTTTGCATCGGATCAGAAGAATCAACATAATATATCAGAAAAAAAAATGAGGAAATCCACAAATGATAAAAGAGCCTTTCTGATTAAATCAACTGAAGTGTAAGATGAAATGCTTCGCCATTCAAGTTAACCCCTCTTTCCTCACCTCATGTCCCCAACATAAAAAAAAAAATATTTCCATCATCAAAAGAAAGACGTTAAGATGACTGGATAAAAAGGCAAAACAATGGCAGACGACAACCGTTGGGAGAATGTAAAAAAATAAAAAAATAAAATAAAGTAAAAAATAACATAAAAAATAATACAAAAAAAAAAAGCAAAAACAACAAAAAAAAGTAAATAAAAAACAAAAACAAAAACAACCCAGCAGGAAAAAGACAAAATGAAAAATGTCGAATATCAGCCAAAAAACAATTCATGCGGAAGTGACGCAATTAAACAACGCTAAATGATACACTAGTCTAAAGATATTGAATTAACGGGGAGTAACTGTGATTGACAGTCGTTAATATATGCGAAGTGATATAATGTGATTGATAATGATAAAACTGTACATTTAATCCTTCATTAATTTTCCAATAAGAATATCAGAAAAATGATGGACAGGAAAGAAAACAAAAAAGATACAACGAATATTTAAAAAGTCATGAAGGGGGAAAAAAGTTAATTTGTACACCAGGAAAGAAGCGATCAGTCCATTCTTTGATGATTTTATTAAAGCTGTCCTACCTTAAAATATTCATGAGATCAACTGAGCATATTTATATTGTAATATATACACTTTGTAAGAGAGTTTCTGAGAATATAGAGATGAAAAGATTGGCGGAGAAAATATACGGGATGCTACAGAAACAAGTAGGGAAAACTTGCAGACTGATTAATGCGACAGATGAAAGGACTGCTACACAAAAAACCGTATGGACAGCATCTATCTATCTATCTATCTATCTATCTATCTATCTATCTATCTATCTAATGTTTTGAGTTTTAAGATCACTGTACGTTTGTCTCCGACGCCTTAAATCAACGCTCTGGTTCAATTTCTAAACCAAGATGTTTGATGTCATTTTTCTTGTCTGTAATTGCTTAACGTAGCACTGAAGCACGAGTGGTCCCCGGGTTTTATACAGAGTAAACATTACTATATATATATATATATATACAGAGAGAGAGAGAGAGAGAGAGAGAGAGAGAAAGAGAGAGAGAGAGAGACAGAGAGAGAGACAGAGAGAGGGTAGGGCGTATTTACGTAGGAATTTTTCATTTATGCACGTTTAATTGAAAAACCAACGAAAATAACTTTTAATTATTTTTTCAATGTTCCTAATGAGAATTACCAACCGCAGTTACAATTAAAATGCGTACCACATCCAACTCCAAGAGAAAAAAATGATTTAATGAAGATGTTGCCACTCACACTTAAAATAGAATGTTAGGAAGGAACAATTCCATTAATGGTGGAAAGAACGATAATAGCTACTGAACTAGAGAGACATGAACAAAATGTTTCAAGAGAAAGATTTCATAAAATCAACCAAAAGCAGTAATGGATGCTCGATCAGTGAATGACAATTGTTTCCTTGTAGGGAAACGGTTAATATACCCATTATTATTATCATAGTCATTATTGCTGGTTATTTATTAATCTTATTTTTAATCTGGCACAAGACCAGATATTTATGTACTTGAAGACTACCAACAGCCGCAACAGCTAAAATGAATAGCACATAAAACTCTAAAAGAAGATAATGACATTATCAAGGGGTTGACATTCCACAGTATTTCAAATAAAAGGTTAGGAAGAAAATCTATATTAATACTAGAAAAGAGATAACATATACGTGACTTGAGAAACCTATTTTCCTGAAAAATTGTTTTAAGAGAAACATTTTATAAAATTTCAACAGAAAGCAGTTCTGGCTGCCCAGTCAATGAATGCCAAATGTTTCCTTGTCAGGAAATGGTTAATTTTACCATTACCATTACAAATCCCTTTTATTCCCGATTTCCGGTTCGTATTTGTGAACATATTTGCCTACGTATAAGCACTTTCGGTTAACAGTAGCCACTCTCAATGATTATTTGTTGTTTGATGTGGCGTGTTGTCAATTTTCTTCTACTTCTATCTGACTTGTCATTTCAGGACGTAGGCGATCATGGCTTTCCACGTCTAGTTATCTCTATCTTAGCACGATTTCTCCTGTTAGAGCACACAACCTCCGTTCTGCCAGCCCTCTGCCCAGACCAGTCAAGTACGTTACTCGCTGTTTTCCACCTTCTCTCCTTCCCTCTAGTGGCCTGTTAGTATCAAGTTCTCCAAGCCCTCCTTCCTCATTGCGTGTCCAAGGAACTTTAGCTGTCTCTTCTTTATGTTCAGTATTAATTTCCTTTTCGTTTCCATCCTTTCCAAAATCCCATGATTGCTCACATGCTCGATCTATGATATCCGCAGCATCCTTCTGTAGAACCACATTTCAGTTGCTTCAAGTTTTTCCTTCATCTTCAATGATATTTTTCAGCATTCACTGCCATATTGAAGAACTGACATCACATAGCAATCTAGTACTCTCTTCTTTGTTTGTAGCAAAATTTTTGGTCTCTAAATACTCTACTCATCTTCTGGAACGCGTCCTTGGCCATACCGATTCCCCTTCGGATTTCTGTGCCGATCAATCGGTCTTCTGTTAGAACACTTCCCAGGTATTTAAATTTTTGGACCTGCTTGATTTTAGTATTCCCCACCTGAATTTGGCATTTTGTCGTCAATTTTATTGTTACGAACACTAAACTGAATATTATAGAAAAATGCCGTCAATTTTATTTTTACGAACACTGAAGTGAATATTATAGAAAATGGCGTCAATTTTATTTTTACGAACACTAAAGTGAATATTATAGAAAATGGCGTCAATTTTATTTTTACGAACACTGAAGTGAATATTATAGAAAAATGTCGTCCATTTTATTTTTACGAACACTAAAGTGAATATTATAGAAAATGGCGTCAATTTTATTTTTACGAACACTGAAGTGAATATTATAGAAAAATGTCGTCCATTTTATTTTTACGAACACTAAAGTGAATGTTATAGAAAAAATGTCGTCAATTTTATTTTTCTATAATATTCACTTTAGTGTTCGTGTTTTCTTTTTTATGTTTAGTACATTGGTCTAAGGTTAGAAATCATTTTCTTGATCTTTTGTTGCTTGCATTTTATGTTCAGTGCCTCGGCCATTTGTATTCGCTTTTTTCATTTTTAAGCGGTGTAGCACATTTGAGTTTTTGAAAGGATTTGTTTGATTTCTTGTGGTTTTCTTTTGTGTTAGTTGGTGAAGTGTGTTTTCGTGGAACTATTCTTCAGTAAGTGACAATAAGAATTCAAACACATACATCGGTTCCACTTCTACAGCATTTACAAGACGATAAACATGTCATTTGTCTAAGAAAAAAATGGAAACGAAGGTGGCACTTGTGCTTGGGTCAAAAAGAGATGGTATAAAACTTCTGGGACACGTAATGAGGGATGAGGGTTTGGAGAATTTGACACTCATGATATCCTGAGGGTAAGAGACGCAGAAGGAAGCATGAATAACATACGTAACAAATTTGTTTAATTAGATAGCAGTACATGGATGAGAAGAGGCTGTAAAGAGACAAATACTGCTTAGGACTACATAAGATGGGTCGTTGTTGAGAGCCATGATCGGTCATTTCCTGAAGAGACATGGCACTAAAAGTAGAAGAATATATAAACATACAGTAGACTGAAGCACGCATCTACAGCCGATAAGAGCACTAATGCAAATAACTAACTAGTTACACGTCTGAAAATGCATAAAAACATACCAGCATAAGTTCATGCACATTTAACTACAAGAGCGAATGCCCATATTACTACAAAATAGCAATTATAAAAAATCTAATACACCGTGCAGAAACTAATTCATCCACAAAACAGATTTTCTAAAGTGAACTAAAGAATATAAAACAAACACTTATAAACAATAGCTTCCCAAACTATATAGCTGACGAACAAATAAGATGTTTTCTTAAAAGTCTCAAGACCAAGCAGGTGAAGCAGTGTGCTGTCTCAATAAATCTCAAACATATTAATATCCTATGTCGTAATCAAATGCATACTAACTATAAACAAGATGAAAATATACTAAAAAAATTTAATAAATACCAGTATATCTACAAGAGATCCTAGCAAAAAAATTAAGTTAATCATATACATCCAGTATATCCAACTCACTCATTCGCAACGACTCTTCTCCCCTGACAAATTCAAGTGCTCTTTGGAAGATTGTATCTCCAACGGATTAAACAATATTTCAACATCTTTAGCTGGTCACTCTACTCTTTATGCTGGTCACTCTAAAAACTCGCTCTCACGACGCTTGACACTACATTTAAACAACAATTTCAACATCTTTAGACATCTAAAACAACATACCAGACAATATACACAATTCTGTGAAATCCTCGTCGAAAACACAATCATACTTAAACACGAAAACAAGAAACAAAAACTAAAAATACTCGAAGCCATATACATAAAACAGTTGAAACCTAACCTGAACAAAATGCCTGTAATAGATAACAGAAGCGATTAGTTATCCCAATGGCTTTCCATACTTAATACTTCTCGCCATCACTATCGTGTGGTCATGTGAGACGCTACAAGCTGTAGTGCGATTTTTCGCTTCCAGCATGCACGTACGTGTTCGCCAATCCTCCACACAAACAAAATAGACGACTACTACTATCGTTCGTCCGCGAACTGTTCGTTACAACCAACACTATTTTCATCTTTGATAATGGCTGATGTAAGCCAAAAGCTCAGAAAGGATTAAATAAAAACATGTATCAATATTGTGATTTTCTTTCCTCTTTCAACGAAAATGCTATTAAGATTATCAGACGATATGAAAAAAATTTACATAAAATAAATCGACAAAACTTGTTTATATTATTTAATGAAACATGCATCACTATATATATATATATATTTACTCACAGGTAATCTTTCGCGTATTATATTTGAAAGGTGTAAGAAATAAGCTGTAACGTTGACAGATGATTTTATTATCCATTTCCCGATGGTCTCAGGTTCTTTCAATCTCCTTCCGAGATCATCTTCAGGGGTGTAAGTTGTGGTAACAAAAAATAACCGCAAAACTGTCTTGCTAAAAATTACTGTAGTTTTTCTTCTTTTTTCAAATTTACAGTATATTTAGCAACACTCAATATAACCTCACCGCACACTATGACATAAAAACTCATGACAAAGGGTTATATAGAGATGATAGCTTTATGGTAGTACAAAGTTCTACACATTTTAAAATCGATAAAATTAGAAAACTAATCCATAGAGAATTCAAATGTCTAAACATAAAAGTAATAATCAACATTAATTTAAAATTAGTAAACTTCCTTGATGTAGCATTGAACTTAGTAAATAATATTTACCACCCATACATAAAACCTAACGAATATCCATTATACATTCAACCGAAGACTAATCACTCTTAAGTACAATTAAACATGTACCCTCCTCCATAGAATATAGAATTAGTAAAAACTCATCTAGTGAAGACGTATTTTATAAACTTAGCAATTTTTATTATAATACCCTAAAATACCCTAAAAAATAGTGGATATAAAAAACATGATATCAAACATATATGACTATAACAGGAAAAATAGAAATAGAAAAATTATTTGGTATGCACCCCCAATTTAACCAAACGGTTACCGTTTGGTTAAATGGGGGTGCATACCATACTAAGTTAGGGCTGAAGTTTCTCAATTTAATTAATTTCCCTAATAATAACCCTCTAAGTATTCTTTTTAATAAAAAATAACCTTAAATTAAGTTATACTTGTACAAATAATCTAGAAAAAAATATTCAAAAACCAGAATAATAAAATCTTAAATCAGAACGTAAATTGAAGTAACAATAATTCACACTCCACCCACGTCTATTGAACAGGTGAAGAGGCTCATCTCTTGTTCCCTGTTTAGGATGTGGTTTCCGGTTTTCTCTTTTCTAATCTTTTTACCCTTACGTAGCCTCCTGCGCATCAGTGGCGTTATTGCCTTGCTTGGGGTGATATGATTAAAAAAAATAATTATCCAAATAATGAAAATAATAATAATAATACAAATTAATATAATTTAACCCTCATTAATCATTTTACCCTAAGCAAGGCAGCTTTACTCCCACTGGTGTGCAGGGGGTTAAATAAGAGAAGAGTGATGAGAAAGGGGAACAAGTTATAGGGAGTGTCAGTGAATGGGTAAGAGAAGGATGAGAACACTGGTAAGAAGAGAGCTGATGAGAGTAAAGTGGACGGAGAAATGAACACGAGGGGAAGGATGGGAGTCAGAGAGATAGAAGATGGCAGTTGATCTTACATTTAAATTCTTGGAGATTGTAGCTGTCAGGAAAGCAAGTATACGAAATGGAATTCCACAGGTGGAAAGTGCGAGAAATGAATCTGGTAGAGTAGAAGTTGCGGTTACATTTTATTGGTCTCACTGTAAAAGGGTGGGACCTAGTTGCTAGTCTAGTAGCTTGAGTAAATTCATGCAGAGGGGGCACCAGGGAGCTAAGCTCATCGGAGCAGAAGCAGTGAAAGTATTTGTAGAATAAACAGGAGGAAGCCACATTACGCCGGTGAGAAAGTGACTGCAGCTGAGCTACCAGGTCGGGATCGATTACATTGCAGATTCTCGGTTGGATTTTGTCAAGAACCATGACGTGAATAGATAGCAGGGGAACCCTACCAGATGCGACCGCAATACTCATTATACGGGTGGATGGTAGATTTATATATGTGCGGGATGGATTTAAACGGGAAAAACTTCTTGACCCTACACACTGAACCGACCTTTTTAGTAACAGATTAAGCTATGGATGTGATGTAGTCATTCCACTTGAGGTCTGATGTTAAAAATTATTGTCTACCAATTTAAATAATCTACGATCCCAGTATGTATCTTACCAAGACAAAATTAAAAAGTGTCATTTTTTTGATATTATGCAACTTTGTTCCCTTTCGTGACCCAAATTTTGAACTCTGTAGTTCAACATAATTCTCACTTTTGATGGAGCAATATTGACACACCTACAAGTATACTGTTTAACTTCCTCTAACTAACACTCCTTAATTTTCTAAATAACCATGAAATCATTTTATATTTTCTAAATAAAACATTTCCATTATTTATTTTAAAACATCACCCGAAGGATAGCATTGTTCTGAAACATGAAAATTTTTGTGAAGTGATGTAAAGCTTTTATAAACCAGTTCTAATGACAAAATTACAATATTAAGCTCTACTTTGTATTGAGCACTCTTGATAAAAGTAAATGCATGAACAATGGGTTTGACCTACCTGCTATTTCACCTTATTATATATATATATATATATATATATATATATATATATATTAGCACTTTGGTTATTGGGCGGGTATAATGATGATATACACGCTAAAAAATCTGCCTTCTTCTACCGAGCGCCCATAGCCCAGCGGTGGAATCGCCGATTGACGCCAAATTGGTCGGGTTTCAATCTTGGATTAAAAAGCAATCGGAGTCTAACCGTACTGGTGAGCTGTGATACAGCGAAACAGATCTTTCTGCGGATGACTATATATAAACCCACATAGAAAGAGATGGAGAAAATGTCAACATTCTTGGGTTGTAGGCACATCAAAAATATCACACAGTACTTGCAAAGGTTCTTCCATTTTTTTCGGACCTTTTTTCAACCGATTATAATGCATTTTATGTTCCCATCTTTTATTTTCACCATATCTATCATCTTTCCAATACGTGACATGATTATGCAGCGTTCCAAGTTTTTCTTGTCCGTCTTTATACACTTTGAAAAAAACATTTCTCTAGTCGTGAAAAATTTAGTGTTCTTTTAGTTTACTATTTCTAATTTTTTTTTACTTGGGAACAACTTATCAAACAACGATTTCATTTTTCATGCAAACTTTAATTCTTCTGGCAATATGCCTGACAGTGTGATAGGATCTAGTGTTATACGGTGAACTTTTAAGAATTTTTGTAGTGCTTCTTCATTCACTTTTTCATAACTTGCTTTTTCAAAGCTCTCTTGAAAGTACTCACAAACCGTTCAGCTTCTTTTTTTGACCATGGGTGATACGGAATATACATATGTTCAGTGGTGAACTTTTACAAAAATCTTCGAATTTGTAAGCAGGGAATTGTGTACTGCTAACCGAGACTATAGTATCTGGAATGCCATATCTTGCAAACGGTTCGTATAAAAGTTCAGAGTCACCGAAGAAGTTGTATTTTTTTTTTGCACTTACAAATTTCAGGCCACTTAGTAAAACTACCGACTGCCACAAAATGATGTGTTCCATTAGATCTTCGAAATCTATGTGTCGTATTGACCACGAAGTGTCTGACTTTGGATAAAGTTGTATTTTCGTGGTAGATAATTTTACTGATAAATCACAACCTTTGCAGGCTTTTACTAATTTTTCAATGTCTCGATCCATTTTGCTTCAGTATAAATAGTTTCGCATGAGAGGTTTCATCCTTGAAATTCCTAATGTCTACTATGAAATTCATTTAATATTCGCTTTTGTAATATGCTAAGTATCACAACTCCTTGTGCGAACATCAATATTCCGTCAGATTGCGAATAAGGGTTCAAGTCTGGATTGCGTTCTTTCTTACATTCTTTTACTTGTTCTTTTAGTTTTGCAATAAAAACGTTTTGTTCTGCATTTTCTTTTATTTATTTCAGGATAACTAGTACTACATTACATAATATATTTTTAATTTCTATTTAATTTTTGATGCCGCAATGACAGGATCCTCAAATGGTTTAGAATTTTTTTTTTTGGAATCGATTATAATATCTCATCCGCTTGTCCTATATTTTTGTTTGGTTGGTATTCCATCCTAAGGTCGTAATTTAATAAGACGATAACGTAGCATAGTAATCTATTCTCTGTATCCGTAGGAATTCCTTTTTCGAAACAAATAGATAATAGAGATCTGTGCTCTGTCTGCTACAGAAAACGTTTTCCGTCAATATGTTTTTTCACTGCAAATATGATTGCTAAGGCCTCTTTTTTAATCTGATTGTAGTTCCTTTCTACTGGTAGTACCGAACGCTAATCATGTGCGACTGCTTTCATACAACCGTCGTCGTATTTATGTAAAATCACTGCTCCTATACCGTAATCATTAGCATCTGAAGCCACTACGATTTCTGCTTTTGGATCATAGTGCGCTAATAATAAGCTCAAAGTTGGTATTTTGTTTTCATTTTTTTAAACGCCTTCTGACACTTGTTAGTCAAGTTCCAAATTATGCCTTTTCTAAGTCAATTGTTTAGTGAAGTTTCCAAATTCCGTATATTAGGTACATAAAATGGATAATAGTTTGCTAGTCCCAGTAATGCTTGTAAACTAGTAACACTTGTTATAAGAGCATATTCTTAATTGGACTTGCCCTCGACGTATCTGGTTAAGGAATATTTTTGTCTATGATTTGTCATGGGAACTTGATTTTAGGCAAAAATAATTCGTACTTTTCTAACGAATTTTGAAACCGTACTCTCGTATTTTTTCAAAAAATGTTTTAACATACCTATATGTCGTTCCTTAGATAAACTTTTAATTGATATATGATTCAGATAAGCAAATTCTAAATAACAATCTGCATACATATTGCCTATAGCTTGTTCAAATATAGCTGGAGCCACCTTTATACCAAAAAGAGTGTCGAGTGAACTTATACAAACACTTGTGAGTATTAATAGTTCTTAACTCTGAACATTCTTCTCCAACCTGTATTTTTAAATACGCTTCAGAAAGATCTAGCTTCAAAACAATTTTTTTCCATTGTTCAACTTTGCAAAGATTTCCTCTGGATTGGTAAGGAGTAGTTATAGGGTTTGAAACTTGTTTAACCCTGTCGAAAATCTGCACAAACACAAATTTTATTATTATTTTTTCTTTACATACATTGATGGTGCTACTCATTTTGAATGGTTAATATTTTCTATTACACCTATTTTTTCAAGTCTCTAGTTGCTAATGGTTCAGTCTGTTTCGGTTTAAATACTGGTATCGAACCCTTTTCACCTGAAATTTCACTTTGAATTTGGAACACTGACCCAACTCATTCGACAGAAATATGGAAAACATTTTTCTCAATTCTTCAGTTAATTGTTTTTTAAAGTTGTGAGTTCAATACTTGGCTACAGCGGAGATGAACAAAAAATTTATAGAGAGTTGAGTTACAAATGACTAGTACTGAGACATCTTGAAGAGAACAATATATCGTGATAAACGAAATAAAGAGTTCAGTTCGAATTTCTACTCACCTGAAGAAGGATGGAGCCTACAATGACCGAAACCTCATGAATATGGCAACAAACAATGTAAATAGTATAAATATTTACAATATCTCATTTCAGAAATATAAAGAAATAATGGATGTGCGTTGTTGTGCAGTGGTTATCGGCTCGGAACAAGAAATCTGGGAGCCGAGTTCGAATTCCAGTTGAATTCCTTGCATTCACTTACGCGCAAATACCCTTGGGAAAGATATTAATCCGTCTCTTCCCTCCATTTATGAGTTAAATAACAGGACAGATTGGGTTCTATATTCTTGGCTGACAAACACCCTTTCGCAGAAAGCAATGGCAACCTACTGCGGGATAACCTTCTACCCAGTCAGTTATGTCTTTCAAGACATGATCGCCCAAGCGTGTATCACGTATAGCACTGACTGAAACAAACACTGAAGTTCGTAGTATTTTTCCACACATAATCCTTAGCTTTTACACACTTCTATTACGGAATGAGACATTACAAGTGAATGTTTTGCCAAGAAAATTAATTTCTCACCTTCGACACGACTCGAGATTTTTGAAGCCCTTTCCGATTTCTTTCCCTGTGGCTTCGCCGATTATTGTGATAGCACTACACGTGTCTAGTTGCATTATTACATAAACATTAATTATTATCACATTCCTGGGAAGTGTTCTAACAGAAGACGGAAAGTGTGACACAGAGATCCGAAGGCAAAGGGAGCATTCCAGAAGTTGAGTAAAGTATTAAGAAACAGGACAATTTCGCTAGAAACAAAGAACAGAGTACTGGATTGCTATGTGATGTTAGTTCTTCAATATAGCATTGAATGCTGGACAATATCATCTAAGATAAAGGAAAAACTTGAAGCAACTGAATTGTGGTTCTACAGAAGGATGCTACGGATATCATGGACCGAGCATGTGAGCAATGACGAGGTTTTGGAAAGAATGGAAACGAAAAGGAAATTAATACTGAGCATCAGGAAGAGACAGCTGAAATTCCTGGGACATGCAATGAGGAAAGCGGGCTTGGAGAACCTGATACTAACAGGCCAGATGGAAAAGAAAAGAAACAGGGGAAAGCAGCGGATAACATATTTGAAGGACCTGATCAGGTGGATAACGGAACGAGGGTTGCGTGATGTAACAGAAAAAAGCGTGTTAAGAGCCACCAGGGATAGGGAGATGTGGAGAGCCATGATCGCCTACGTCCTGTAAAAATAGAGCACATAGAAGAAGAAGAAGAAGAAGAAGAAGAAAATATATTTTTAAAAATTTTCTGTGATTATTTTTCCGTCGAAATGTTGCAAACATATTTTTTCATGTGAGAGTTTTTCCTTGTTTTAGTTTTACAGTATGGTTTTATATGCCCTACTTTGCTAAACTTGTATCATTTCGAATTCCTAATGGGGAAGTGTTTTCCGAGATGTAACCCTCCACATCTGAAACATGGCTTCATTTTCCTTTGGCACTTTTTTCTTTCGTTTGTTCGTATGCATATTATTTTTTTTTATTTCTTAGGCATCGCGTCTCAGACTCTGGTATTCGTCCGATATTTTCTGTTTTATTATTTTGTTCAAATTTTGTTAGAATGTTCGCCCTCATTTCTGTATCTTTCTTTGCTGTTAAATCTTAAACGAAAATTAACCCTTTAAACATATACGGAGTAAGTTCGTTTAATCTGAATCTTTTACATTCCTTGTTAACGATTCCAGCATATCTGACAAAATCTTCGTTTTCCTTGAATTTGTCAGATTCATACATTTCCGGCGAGGCTCTGTATAATGTTACGCAAGACATGATAGAGTGTGTTTCGCAGGAGATGGTCTGTTAACTTGACGTATGTCTTGTCACAGATTTTGCATTTGTAAAAATTTATGAAATCAGTTATAAAATATTCATCTCTTTGAATAACCTAATGGAAGTTTGATAAACAAATATATTATGAAGCCTATTTAATTTCGTTTGGCTAGGACATGTAGTTACTCAGATATTCACATTTTAAATTATCTTAATTTTTAACACTCTATATATATATCCCATCTATGAGAAAGAGCGTTATATATATATATATATATATATATATATGAAAAACGTTATAATTTCTTCTAATTTTAAAAATAGGCCGTTCAAAAAATCCCAATTACACGAGCGTCCTTAAAACAACGGTCAAATCAGTTATTGCAAATCGCCTGAAGAAACACATAGTAGAACCTTAGGTCACGTAATAACTCGTTTACAAATAAAAGAATATATATATATATATATATATATATATATATATATATATATATGAGAGAGAGAATATATATAGTATATATATACATACATATATATTGACATTCTCTCATATATATATATATATTCCTCCTCTAACGCTCATGGAGACAGAGAGAAAGAGAGAGAGAGAGAGAGAGAGAGAGAGAGAGAATAGCGAAGTAGTGTTAGCTCAGTTCATTCACTTTATGACCAATTATTAAAGCTCTTGTCGCATGCTTGCTCTTAAACAATTCCTAATTTTATTTTTTGCAATAATTATATGGACGAGTAATGAAGAATATATTTATAGCCATTCGCAGACAGATCTGTTTCGCTGTATCACAGATCATCAGTACTATTAGACATCCGATTGCTTTTACCCAGAATTGAAATCCGACCGAATTTGCGTCAGTCGGCGATTCTACCTCTGAGCTATGAGCGCTCGGTAGAAAGAGGCAAACATTTTAGCGTATGATATATATATATATATATATATATATATATATATATATATATATATATATATATATATATATATATATATATATATATATATAGTATTATATACTGGAATTATACGTTCATAATACAAAGTCATGTATAATATACAACTGTCAATTTGAACTGGAAAAACTGTAATGCGCAGTAACTTCAAAAAATTCATATCAGCTGCATGAGACATTTGCACAAATATAGCATTATGGGTCTTATCTGTGAATGTTTAAACTGCTGGTACTCAGGAATGTAATATGTCTTAAGATTTTCTACTGAAATAGCGATAGATTATCACCCGCTATTTGATACCTTGTGCCACAGTAAAGCTAAAGTTTGTAATTATTAACTGACTTTTAGTTCGACATCTTCAACATCTATATTTTGAGGGTCACATAGAGATTCGATTTTCGGTTTGGTTCTCGAAGCCAGCATTGAGGATGCAACGATTTCCCAGAGGCATAAATATGAAGAGACAACATGTTTGCCGGACGTGCCATGAACCCGTGCTTGTATTGGGGACCGTTTATGGAAAGGAAGATGAGAATTTCTTCTCAGGGTATTACTGTCGGTCATTAATATTCATGAGGTTGTGGAGTGCGAGTCAGGTCTGATTACTCATGCCCGGGAGTGAGACAACATAGAAAAAAGAAAGAAGGAAAAGAAACACCGGACCTGAGCGACGAGATAATCCAGGATTAAGCAGGGTGCTTCAACTATTCAAGACAACGTTTTGAATAATGGTTTTGTTCTCACATTGACCCGCTCGTTGTTGCTACCGCACTCTTTCTTTTTTGCAGCTACCTGGTATAGCCGTATGTTTCTGGGGTGGGGGCCTCGTTGTTACCAATGTAGATCAGTATGTGAGGACGTTGATCTGAGAAAATGAAATAACTTCTATTTATTGGGATGTGAAACTACGTAGAGCCATTCTTAATATTGTAGTAATACATATATATAACCGTACTGATGAGCTGTGATACAGCGAAACAGATCTGTCTGCGGATATATATATGTATGTATTTATATATATATACACACTACCAGACATAAATATTAGGCCACACCAGTTTTTTAAAAGAAAAACGTATTTCATACTATTTTTAGTATCTGTTGCCAAATGAAAATAGAATGGTTCTTTTGTTATTATCACTTTGCAAAATTTTACAAGGCAAGGAAGCAAAGATGGACTCGTCCGAATCACCCTAAATATTCTTCATTCTTTCATTAATGAAACTGCAATATAAGTAATTATTAAATATTTAAGAATTCATTTGATGCACATGCTATTGTGCAGTGTTAACAAATGAACCATTCTATTTTCATTTACAATTATTCGCTTAGCAATAAATACTAAAAAATTGTATGAAATACATAATTTCTTTAAAACACTGGGGTGGCCTAATAATTATGTCCGGTAATGTACACACACACACACACACACACACACACACACACACACACACACACATATATATATATATATATATATATTTTTTTTTTAATCATATCACCCTGGGCAAGGCGGTAAGGCCACTGGTGTGCAGGGGGCTACGTAAGAGTGAAAAGATTGGAAAAGAGAAAGCCGGAAACCACATCCTAAATAGGGAACAAGGGATGAGCCTCTACACCTGTTCAATAGACGTGGGTGGAGTGTGAACCGGGCGATAGTTCAGTCTATCTACTCCAATATGTCATCACGTAATATAGACATATTGTGTCTACTTATTTTTATACTGATCCTTTCCCGTTGTCTAGTCATTTTCTTGATGTTAAGATGAAATTCATTGTTTTTTTCTTTTTTTTTACCCAAATAATTGTTACCTTTTCTAAGATCATCTTCAGGAGTAAATTACAAAGACAACCTTATTGTAAATGCGATAAAATCTACATTCCGTTGTAATTGTCATTTTAATAATACACGCGAACGCGCTCTGATATGGTTACTTTAAGATTTTAAATTTAGCCTAGAGTAATTTCGTTGCTGGTTGATTCTATGATTTCTATATCATTCAACGAAACATGTTTGAATGAAGATATACTGCATATATATATATATATATATATATATATATATATATATATATATATATATCCGCAGGCAGATCTGTTTCACTGTATCGCAACTCATCAGTACGGTTATATATATAAAAAGCGTCTTGATGCTAAAAAATCATAGGATATCCTAATAATATTAATTGTTAAAAATTAAATATTATAACTTAGCCGGTCAAAGGACACAATAAAGATGCAAAAATGAAAAATTTACAGGATCGTATGATCATCTTGGCGAACTGAATTCGCTCCGAAACGATCATAGGATCCTGTAAATTTTGAATTCTTATATATATATATATGTATATATAGTTAAATATAACTGACAATGAATGTCTATTGTGTCTAATCATGAGCCGTTCGAAGCATCGTATTTGGCTATATTATATATTTCAGGTGAAAAATAAAAGACAAAAATTGTTCAAAATTTGAATATTGTTTTATTATGCTGGTTTTAAGCTTTCGGCTCACATGAGCCATCTTCAGACAGGTTACAAGGATCTTAGCATTCATACATCCACCAGCAAAGATGATATTATATTTTATATTGTTTCTTGAAGTTTTTGTATTTTTATTTCGTTATATTAATTATCATGTTCAATACAATTATTTTCTTGTATTTTGTTTTTAAAGTTTCTTTCATTCTGCAGTTTATTTATTAACCTTCTTCTTCTTCTTCTTCTTCTTCTTCTTCTTCTTCTTCTTCTTCTTCTATGTGCCCTATTCTTTCAGGACGGAGAGGATCATGGCTTTCCACGTCTCACTATCCCTGGTGGCTGTTTTCTACTGTTACTCTACGCAACCCCAGTTCCGTCATCCACCTGATCAGGCCCTTCAAATATGTTATCCGCTGCCTACATCTGTCGCTTTTTCCTTCTATCTGGCCTGTCAGTATCAGGTTCTCCAAGCCCTCTTTCCTCATTGCATGTCCCAGGAACTACAGTTGTCTCTTCCTGATGCTTACTATTAGTTTTCTTTTCAATACCATTCTTTCCAAAACCCCATCATGGCTCACATGTTCGGTCCATGATATCCGCAGCATCCTTCTGTAAAACCACATTTCGGCTGCTTCAAGGTTTTTCTTCATCTTCGATGATATTGTCCAGCATCCATTGCCGTATTGAAGAACTGACATCACATAGTAATCTAGCACTCTCTTCTTTGTTTCTAGCAAAATTTTCCTGTGTCTTAGGACTTTACTCAACTTCTGAAACGCGTCCTTCGCCATGCCAATTCACCTTTGGATCTCTGTGTCGCACTTTCCATTTCCTGTTAGTATTTAAATTTTTGTAACTGCTTGATTCTAGTATCTCCTGTATTTGGCATTTTGGGTTGTTCTTTTTGCTGATGACTACGCATAAAGTTTTCTTGCTGTTTATTTGTAGTCCTTTTTTGTCACTCTCCTCAGCTACCTTCTGTAGGAGGTCTTGTCTGCAATCAGCACTGTATCATCTGCGTACCTTATGTTGTTAAGAATGTACTCAATGTAATTCTTTATATTTTATATTGTTTCTTGAAGTTTTTGTATCTTTTCCTTTGTTTTATTAATTATCCTGTTCAATAGCATTCTTCTTATTTAATTTTATGAAGTTTCTTTTTTCCTTGTTTTTATTTATTAACATATTAATAAATTTTTTTTATATTATTTTGTTTTTGAAGTTCTTTTCTCTCCTTTATTTTCCGTTTTATTTTTATACTACTCAATGACATTCCTGTTATTGTATTTTTTGAAGTTTTGTTTTTTGTTTTATTTGTTATCCTGAACAGTAGTATTTTTGAAAATTTCTGTTGATTTTCGCCGTTTCTTTCTTTCTTTCTTTCTTTCTTTCTTTCTTTCTTATCCTGCTCAAAGACATTATTTTCATTTTATTTCGTTTTGGAAGTTTCTTTCTGTTGTATTTATTACTAGCAGTTGCTCGGGTGTAATGAAAGCTTTAAAACTAATCCATGGGCCTGGAGCTCAAACTCAGCCTAAAGAATATTTGTGCGAAGTTTGGTGAGAATCGGATAAAAATTGTGGATTTGTATAAAGGACATACAGACAGATAAACAGACACACACACACACACAAACATCTTGCCTTATATATATATATATATATATATATATATATATATATATATATATATATAAATTTCTTTATATTATTTTGTTTTTGAAGTTCTTTTCTCTCCTTTATATATATATATATATATATATATATATATATATATATAATCGATTTTCTGCACTATTATAAGAACTGCAACCTTGAAACTTCTGATTATCGTTTCTTATATCTTTGTCTATGAGTATATCAAATTTGATTAAAATCGGACCACTCCTTCTATAACCTGATTTATTTCGATTATCGATTTTCGATATTTGTCGGGGTACCTCGACACAAAACCTAGCTAAGAACACTCGCAGGCGCTTATAGTAAAACTGTGTAAATTTTCAAGAAAATCGGTTCAGCCGTTTCGGAGTCTATAGGTAACGGACACACACACACACACACACACATACACACACACAAATCGGGTTATAGAAGGAGTGGTCCGATTTTAATCAAATTTGATACACTCATAGGCAAAGACATAAGAAACAATATTCAGAAGTTTCAAGTTTGCATTTCTTACAATAGTGCAGAAAATCGATAATATATATATATATATATATATATATATATATATATAAGGCAAGACACACACACAGACAAATTTCGACTCATAAATAAGTTTAGATACTTTTCAATGACACTTTCTATTTTATTTTTGAAGTCAATTTTTTCTTTGTTTTATTTATTATCGTGCTGGATACGATTCTTTTTATTTCATTTTTTTCTATCTTTATGACATTATTTCTTTCCTTCTTTCTTTCGTTCTTTCTTCCTTTTATTCATTACCCTGCTGAAAGACATTCTTTTTATTTTATTGGTTTTAATTTTCTTTTCTTTTTCATTTTTCATGTTATGTATTGACCATAACATTCTGTTTATTTTAGTTTGTTTTTTGAAGTTTCTTTCATTCCTTCTAAATACTATTCTACGTATTTTATTTCTTAAAGATTTTTTTATCTCCGTTTTATTCATTATATTGCTCAATAACATTGATAATATTATATTGCTCAATAACATTGATAATATTATATTGCTCAATAACATTGTAATTTTTTAAATGTCTTTCTTTCTTTCTAACTTCATTCTATTTATTATCCCACTCAATACCATCATTTTATTTTATTTTATTTTTTGAAGTTTGTTTTTTCGTTTTATTTATTATTCTGTTTTATTTTATTTTGACTTTTGGTGCTTCAATCTTTCTTACTTCATTTTATTTAGTATCCTACTTAACACCACTTTAATTTATTTTGATTTTGAAGATTCTTTTTCGTTCTTTCTTCCTCTTATTTATTATCTAGCTCGATGCAATTATTTTTTATTTTATATTTTTTATGTTCCTTTCTTCAATCTATCTCCCTTTTATTTATTATGCTTCTCAATACAATTCATTTTATCTTGTCTTTTTGACGTTTCTTTCGTCTTTCCCGTTTTATTTCTCTTCTTCTCAGTGCCATTCTTTTCATTTTATATTGTTTTTAGTAATTTATTTCTTTCATCGTTATATTTATTATCTGTCTCAATAACATTTTGCATATTTATTTTGTCTTTTGAAGTTTCTGCCTTTCATTATTTATACCTTTTATTCATAATCCTGCTTAATACCATTTTACAAATTTTATTATGCTTTTTGTAGATTCTTACATTATTTCGTTCTTTCTTCGTATTATTTATTATGCTCAATGCTGTATATTTTACTTTAATTTGTTTTTGAATAATCTTTCATTCTCCGTTTTATTTATTAAGCTGCATAATACTATTTGAATTTTATTTTGGTTTTTGAATATTCTGTCTTTCATAGTTTTTATGATAATACTCAGTACCATTTTAAAAATATTTTTGTTTTTTAATTTTCTTTTTTTCTTTATTTTAATTATTATCCTCTTCGATAAATTTAATTTTTATACTGTTCAATAATTTTAATTATTATCCTATTCGCATTTTTATTTAATTTTATTTTTAAAAAATTCTTTCATTCTTTCTTTCTTTCTTTCTTTCTTTCTTTCTTTCTTTCTTTTCACATTTCTTTTTTACTAAGTTTACATATTCTCGTTTAAGCATAAATTTGCTTTTTCTTTCTTTCTTTCTTTCTTTCTTTCTTTCTTTCTTTCATTCTTTCTTTTTTTCACATTCCTTTTCTACGAAGTTTACATATTCCTGTTTAGGCATAAATTTGCTGTTTTTCTTTCTTTCTTTCTTTCCTTCTTTCTTTCTTTCTTTCTTTCTTTCTTGTTCACTCGCTTTCTTTTTTACATGTTTTGATTTCTCTTTCTTTCATGCTTGTTCTTTTTTTTCTTATTTCTTAATTTTTTATGTTTGTATCCTTTTCTTTCTTTCTTTCTTTCTTTCATTCTTTCGTTATCCGTTTTTATTTATTATTCTGCTCAAGACCAGTTTTATATTTTGCTTTTTGAGTTTTTTTTACATTCTTCGTTTTGTTTGTTATACTGCTACAGAACTTTCTATTTTTATATTTCTTTCTTTATTGTGTCTTCGTTTTATATATTATCCAGCTCAAAAATATTTTTTAAAATTTTCTTTCTTTCTTCGTTTTATCTATCATCCTACAAAATATCATTACTTTTATTATTGTTATGCAGTTTGATTCTCTATCTTTCTTCGTTATATGTTATTCTGCTTATTACCATTTTTTCATTATTTGTTTGCTCTCTCATTTTATATATCATCCTAGAAAATATCATTATTTTTATTATTTTCATGCAGTTTAATTCTCTGTCTTTCTTCGTTATATGTTATTCTGCTTATTACCATTTTTTTTTCATTTTTTTATTCTTTCTTTGTTTTATCTATCATAATGCAAAATAGTATTATTTTATTATTTTATGCAGTTTAATTCTCTTTCTTTCTTCGTTATAGGTTACTATGCTCATTACCAATAATTTTTCATTTTTTGTTTTTTTTCCTTTTATATATCAACCTGGAAAATAGCATTATTTTTTATTTTTATGCAGTTTAATTCTCTGTCTTTCTTCGTTATATGTTACTATGCTCATTACCAATAATTTTCATTTTTTGTTTTTCTTCGTTTTATCTATCATCTTGGAAAATATCATTATTTTTTTTTTTTATGCAGTTTAATTCTCTGACTTTCTTCGTTATATGTTACTATGCTCATTACCAATAATTTTTCATTTTTTGTTTTTCTTCGTTTTATCTATCATCTTGGAAAATATCATTATTTTTTTTATTTTATGCAGTTTAATTCTCTGACTTTCTTCGTTATATGTTACTATGCTCATTACCAATAATTTTTCATTTTTTGTTTTTCTTCGTTTTATCTATCATCTTGGAAAATATCATCATTTTTTTTTTTATGCAGTTTAATTCTCTGACTTTCTTCGTTATATGTTACTATGCTCATTACCAATAATTTTCATTTTTTGTTTTTCTTCGTTTTATCTATCATCTTGGAAAATATCATTATTTTTTTATTTTATGCAGTTTAATTCTCTGTCTTTCTTCGTTATATGTTACTATGGTCATTACCAATAATTTTTCATTTTTTGTTTTTCTTCGTTTTATCTATCATCTTGGAAAATATCATTATTTTTTTTTTATGCAGTTTAATTCTCTGACTTTCTTCGTTATATGTTACTATGCTCATTACCAATAATTTTCATTTTTTGTTTTTCTTCGTTTTATCTATCATCTTGGAAAATATCATTATTTTTTTATTTTATGCAGTTTAATTCTCTGTCTTTCTTCGTTATATGTTACTATGCTCATTACCAATAATTTTTCATTTTTTGTTTTTCTTCGTTTTATCTATCATCTTGGAAAATATCATTATTTTTTTTTTTTATGCAGTTTAATTCTCTGACTTTCTTCGTTATATGTTACTATGCTCATTACCAATAATTTTCATTTTTTGTTTTTCTTCGTTTTATCTATCATCTTGGAAAATATCATTATTTTTTTATTTTATGCAGTTTAATTCTCTGTCTTTCTTCGTTATATGTTACTATGCTCATTACCAATAATTTTTCATTTTTTGTTTTTCTTCGTTTTATCTATCATCCTGGAAAATAGCATTATTTTTTTATTTTATGCAGTTTAATTCTCTGACTTTCGTAGTTATATGTTACTATGCTCATTACCAATAATTTTTCATTTTTTGTTTTCGTTTCATCTATCATCCTGGAAAATAGCATTATTTTTTTATTTTTATGCAGTTTAATTCTCTGTCTTTCTTCGTTATATGTTACTATGCTCATTACCAATAATTTTTCATTTTTTGTTTTTCTTCGTTTTATCTATCATCCTGGAAAATAGCATTATTTTTTTATTTTTATGCAGTTTAATTCTCTGTCTTTCTTCGTTATATGTTACTATACTCATTACCAATAATTTTTCATTTTTTGTCTTCGTTTCATCTATCATCCTGGAAAATAGCATTATTTTTTTTATTTGTATGCAGTTTAATTCTCTGTCTTTCTTCGTTATATGTTACTATGCTCATTACCAATAATTTTTCATTTTTTGTTTTTCTTCGTTTTATCTATCATCTTGGAAAATATCATTATTTTTTTATTTTTATGCAGTTTAATTCTCTGACTTTCTTCGTTATATGTTACTATGCTCATTACCCATAATTTTTCATTTTTTGTTTTTCTTCGTTTTATCTATCATCTTGGAAAATATCATTATTTTTTTATTTTTATGCAGTTTAATTCTCTGACTTTCTTCGTTATATGTTACTATGCTCATTACCAATAATTTTTCATTTTTTGTTTTTCTTCGTTTTATTCATCTCCCTGGAAAATAGCATTATTTTTTTTATTTGTATGCAGTTTAATTCTCTGTCTTTCTTCGTTATATGTTACTATGCTCATTACCAATAATTTTTCATTTTTTGTTTTTCTTCGTTTTATCTATAATCTTGGAAAATATCATTATTTTTTTATTTTTATGCAGTTTAATTCTCTGACTTTCTTCGTTATATGTTACTATGCTCATTACCAATAATTTTTCATTTTTTGTTTTTCTTCGTTTTATCTATCATCTTGGAAAATATCATTATTTTTTTATTTTTATGCAGTTTAATTCTCTGACTTTCTTCGTTATATGTTACTATGCTCATTACCAATAATTTTTCATTTTTTGTTTTTCTTCGTTTTATCTATCATCTTGGAAAATATCATTATTTTTTTATTTTATGCAGTTTAATTCTCTGTCTTTCTTCGTTATATGTTACTATGCTCATTACTATTTTTTTCATTGTTTTCTTTCTTCCTTCATTTTATCTATTATCCTAGAAAATATTATTATTATTTTAATTATTTTATGCAGCTTGATTCTCAGTCTTAATTAGTTATATGTCATTTTTCTCATTGCCTTTCTGTTTTCGTTGTTTTGTTTCTTTCTTCTTTTTATCTATCATTCTGGAAAATAAAATTATTTTTAATATTTTATGCAGTTTGATTCTCTGTCGTTCTTCGTTAGATGTCATCCTTCTCATTACCATTTTTTTTCGTTTTTCTGTTTCTCTCTTCGTTTTATTTACTTTCCTTCCCAATATCATTCTTTTTGTTTGTTTTCTTTTTTGATGTACTGTTTTTTTTCATTTTCGTTGTATTTTTATAACATTTTTTAAATTTTTATTTTATGCTTCCATCTTTCTGCCATTTTTTTTTGGTTTGATATATTATCCTGCTTCTTCTTCTATGTGCCCTGTCCCTTCAAGACGTAGGCGATCATGGCTTTCCACAATTCCCTATCCTTGGTGTACCTGAGCACGCTTTCTGTTACACCATGCAATCCTCGTTCCGTCATCCACCTGATTAGATCCTTTAAATATGTTATCCGTTGCTTTCCCCTGTCTCTCTTTTGCTCTATCTGGCCTGTTAGTATCAGATTCTCCAATCCCTCCATCCTCATTGTGTGTCCCAGGAACTTCAGCTGTCTCTTCCTGATGCTCAGTATTAATTTCCTTTTCGTTTCTATCATTTTCAAGACCTCATCATTGCTCACATGCTCGATCCATGATATTCGCAGCATCCTTCTGTAGAACCACATTTCAGTTGCTTCAAGTTTTTCCTTCATCTTTGATGATATTGACCAGCATTCACTGCCATATTGAAAGACGGACAGCACATAGCAATCCAGTACTCTCTTCCTTGTTTCTAGCAAAATTGACCGGTTTCTTATACTGCTTAAAACCATTATTTTAATTTTAATTTGTTTTTTTTATGCATCTTTTTCTACTTTTTCGTTTTATTTATTATCCTGTAAAATGTTTTACTTTGTCTTTCTTTTCTTTTACGACTGACCATTTCAGAAATTTCTTTATTTCTTTGCCGTTTTGTGTCTTAAATATTTCCACCCCGTCTTTCCTGCTTTCTTTTTTTATGAATGGAAATATTTCCTTCCTATTTTTCTTTTGTCTTTTCCATTTATGTATTGAAATATTATCCCGATGTCTTTCGTTTTTTCTTTTCTTTTCATTCAGTGAAAAATTTTCTTTCCGTCTCCATTTTGGTCTTTTCCTTTTATGCATTGAAATATTTCCTTCGTATTTTCCATTTTGTCTTTTCCATTTATGTATTGAAATATTATCTCGATGTCTTTCATTTTTTCTTTTCTTTTCATTCAGTGAAACATTTTCTTTCCGTCTCCATTTTGGTCTTTTCCTTTTCTGCATTGAAATATTTCCTTCCTCTTTTTCGTTCTTTTTTCTCTTTTTCTGCATTGAAATATTTCCATGTGTCTTCCATTCGATCTTTTTCTTTTATGTATTGAAATATTTCCTTCCTGTCTTTCGTTCTTTCTTTTCTTTTCATACA
>JBBBDQ010000194.1:1122500-1147500 GCA_037127315.1 Ascarosepion bandense | reverse complement strand
TAAAAATCCCAACTATCTATCACACATACACACACCATAAATACACACACATACATGCACTAGCGCGCGCGCGCACACACACACACACACTACAACTAACAATAGCAGCAGCAGCAGAAGCAGCAGCAGCAGCAGCCAGAAAGGACCATTTGCTGAAAGGCACGAACTCAAGCACAATCCCTCTAACATTCTGAAGATATTTTAATCTCGAAATATTAATGTATAATAAATAGGTAATACCCCAAAACTTCTTTACCTTCCTTTATTTTACTAAACGCATTGTGACAACCTTCAAGACATAATCATATTCCTAATATACACAATGCTTCAAATAAATTGCTAAACTTTCTTATAATTGGGCCAACTTTCCCTGAACATCCAGTTTGGTGAAACCTTGGTAGGTTCGTTGTCTCTCTAGGCTAGTTATTTTCTTTGTTTGCTCTACTTGTGTATTGAGCGCTTTTTGTTTTAGGTTACTTGTCTCGGGTGTTTTCTTTGGGCTGCGTACTTTGACTGATGTTTAAGTGCTTAGCTTGTTCTTTTTTATCACCATTTTTTCCTTCCGCGTATGTGATCGGAGGGTTTTTCGAAACGAGTATAACGAAAAGTTTACATTGATATATATATATATATATATATATATATGTGTGTGTGTGTGTGTGTGTGTGTAAACAAATGTTTGGAGATATAAAATTGACATAATGTTTTAAAAACAAGAAAAATATGTGTCTCTAAGGCCCTTTCATGCCAGCATTTCATCAGAAGTAAATTGTTGGCAATAAATTATACGAAAGAACAGTAGTAACGAAAGCGAAACGCCAAAAGTGCGGGGGGGGGGATACACGATAAGAAATATATAATATTGACGAGTGAAAAATCAATAATAAAATAAGTTCAATACATTTATCTTTTATTTTTCTTTCCGTTTATAGCTCTCTTAACAATACACAGTGCGATAGATAAATTGTCGAATAAATTACGTAAAAAAATCCAAATGACATTAACATCTCATTTTAACAAATGTATTTACCAAAATTACACAAAAAATATCTTAAAATACTAATGAGTAAATACTTTGGAATCGCTTGCATCTCTTCTGGGCGGTTTCCTTGTTTAAGTTGGTGAATGCTGCCATACTCCTTACCTTCAGTTCATTTTTTGTCTTACAAGCAGTTTTTTTGTATCTCACTTGACTCCACCCCACTCACAATAATCAATGGGGTTGCAGTCTGGGGAGTTACGTGGCCAGATGTAAGGTGTGATGTGGTTGCAGAAATTGTCTGACAGCCATGACTCGGTTCTTCTGCTTTTGTGGCATGGTGCAGAGTCCTGTTGTCAGATATAGGATTTTTCATCACTCTGTTGATCCATTATTTATTATCAGTTTTCTTCTCGTTTGCATCTTTTCCAACACCTCATCGTTGCTCACGTACTCCGTCCATGGTATTCTCAACATCCTTCTGTAAAACCACATTTCTCCTGCCTCAAGCCTGTCCTTCATGTTTGATGAGATCGTCCAGGATTCACGTCCATGCAGAAGGACAGATATGACACATGGATCCAGCACCCTTTTCTTTGTTTCTAATGAGATTTTCCTGTCTTTCAGTATTCTGTTTAGCTTCTGAAATGCGTCTTTGGCCATGCCAATGCGTCTTTGGATCCCCATGTCGCACTTTCCATCCTCTCCTCTCGTGCGATTGGTAGAACGATTGAATTAGAGCTTCTAAAATGCCGTTTATTATGTAAAGTTCCCTTTTTTAGAAATGTGCGCTTTGTTTTTATTATTTTCTCTGCACGCCGGTTTTAGTGATGCTATTTGTTCTTTAGTGAAACCTCACTGTCGCCTTCTTGGCCTACACACGTGTCATAAATAATAAGTGCAGATTACGAAATACATCAAACGACTTTGTTTTTCAAATGCCCTTAATAACATGCATGTTTAATATCATCTATTTCAACTCCTTCCTTTTTTTATACTTTATTTTCTGTTTAGGTTTGGGCTTCCGGTTTCTTTTGAAGTCGGTAAATTTTTGTTTTGCTCCCCGAAGGCCTTTACCCCTTCAAATAGTTCCAAAACATCTCTATTTCCGTACAAATGTATCTGCTGAACTCAAATCGATAATTGTTTATTGAAGAAACCTACCTTTATTTCCTGTTATCGAGCAAAAAAAATATGGAACTTCTTGTCGATGTTTCTCTCATCCCCTAACCACGGTTAGAAAATGTTATTCACTGCAGACTGAATTCACGCGTAGTTTTACGATCTTTCGTTCTTTTAACTTCCTTTTTGCAATCCCTACGCGCAAAATGAGTTCGGAAACCAAACAAATCGCGGAGTAATTGCTCAAATGGAGAAAATCGACCGAAAAAAAGTATCTTACGCTTCAAGTCATTCAGCGGTGAATCAGAGATGACAACGGTGGTAAGGGGTGAGATATAGTCTGATGTATTTATGGGCGATGCCATGAAAGAAAGGTATGTTTCTTCAATAAACAATTATCGATTTGAGTTCAGCATATACATTTGCACGTAATTAAGGAAGTTTAGGAAAGATTTGACGGGGTAAAGGCCTTCGGGGAACAAAACAAAAATTTACCTTGAGGTCTATATCAACTCTGCTTGAAATTTACTAGTTAAATCTTGACCTTTTCTAGAGTTCACCGTTTATCTTTCACCATGAATATTTTCACTTCCCGACCTTTACATCAGCACAGAGTAAGCCTCCACCGTGAGTGGCTCTTGGGCCGTGCATTGGGTGAACCTTTATAAAAGAAAATGTGTATCAAAGATATGGTAATATGTTAGCTCCGAAAAAAAAAAAAAAGAAGGTTGTTAAATATCAATGTATTTCAAGTGCGGGTCTTTAAACATTACGGAATTAAATATTCTGATCTTTGAAAATGAGATGTTTTCAACATTCGAAATAAGATCTTCAGATATTCTGAAATTAAATCCCTTTTCGAAATATACGATTCTTGTATTGCCATAAAAAATTGCAAATGAATCAGAATGGGTCGTCCGGAATCGTTACATTCACGCAAGAAACGCGACAAGACGAAAACGGCATCATGTGTCCATTTGCCGGCAGAGATTGTTGGTTACAAGGAAATGAAGTTGCTTAAATATAGAAAAGAATATTTTAAAAGATTAAAAGAAAATATTTAGAAAGCTAACGTACAAACGTTACGAAATTCGATCTGCAACCGCAGAAAAAAAAAATTGTAACCGTTAAATGCTTAAAAAAAATTTCCCAATTTTATAAAACGATAACTGTCGACGTTACAAAACGAGATGTGCAGATGTTATAAAATATAATTCATTGGCATATATAATATATATATATATATATATATATATATATATATATGTGTGTGTGTGTGTGTGTGTGTGTGTGTGTGTATGTGTGTGTGTATTGATAGAGAAAATAAAAAAAAATCTATTAACGCAGTAAGATGAGATTTGCATTCGTTGAAATACGAGATTTCCACCAGAACGGTTCGTGATCAATGCAAAGTAATTGAAGATAATTTTTTGATTTCTCTCTTTCATACTTTTTTTAAAAATGGATTTGAACTCAATTTAGATTGCATTAAGATTTGCATTGAAGAAAAAAATCCCCAAATTGCATAATTTATGAAATTTAAATTACGTAAAGAGTAAAAACAAGTAGAAAAAAATAAACACTAACCACTCAGTACACACATACTCGCTGGCTCAGGCGCTCGCACACACACACACACACACACACACACACACACACACACACACACACATATGTGTGTGTGTGTGTGGATGTGTGTGTGTGTGTGTAAAGATTGTGTTATTTATTTGAGAACGCATTTATCGAGCAATAAACAAAAGACGACCAAACATACTGCTACGCGACGATACAATTTTCACGCTTTTATTTCTAACTTCTCAGGAGTCTTAATAGGGAAGCAAGCTTCAAATATTTGAAGACGTCTTTAACTAACCGTAAATGAAAGACGACCTTACCTAATGTTACGCGACACGCATCAAATATTAGCAATCTTATTTCTTTCTCAAGCGTATCAAGTGCATTAACATGACTGGTACAGGGGACGTAAAAATATGCTGTTCATGTTTCTAGATTACGACTGGGACGAAGAGATAGTAAACTTCTTGAAATTAGACAGATGGGTAGTAGGAAAAACGGGTGGATCTGGGCATAGGGAACAACAACGGCCATGGCATGCTAGTTACCCTCTTCTCGTAAGATATAAGGATCAATGTCACTGCCTACACCGGTACAATTTTTTAAGCCATGGATTGGGAGCATTAACACGAGTTTCTACTCTAACAAAAGACATATTAAGGCACGCCATGTTCGCGGAACTATCTACCAAACACTATCTATTCGGAGATAGCGAGTTTCTTGAAAGTGTTCAGGGTAGCGATAAACGGATTTGCACCAGCTATACAATAATACCTACTGTGATGCACAACAATTCGTGTAAATCACTGATGGTCGTAGAGACCGGGAGCAATGGGAACCATGTCATAATTTCTATTTGTAGGGTTCGGGGTCTGTATCACAGTCTACATCGAGGGACCCAGCACAGTGGCCAATCTCTAAACCTAAGGTCGATGAATGGTTGTATGTGTTCTCGAAGGATACTGCTTTCACATATGTCACCTGAGCTTTTTCTTTACCCTATTGTTAAATCAATATAAGAGCCATTCAAGGTGTTGTATGAGCATGCCTAAATGGAGTAAAGATGAGAATATATAGGACAGATAGCGCTTGGTCTTAGAATTGAAGAAGTTAAGTTTGTTGTATTCCAGGAAGCATTCTTTCAGTAATTGGTTCCTCAAAGTAACTGTTTTAAGAAAGGAGTTTTCTGAGTAGAAATTCCTCCTTAACTATGAATCATGAAGTGAATGAGGATGAGTCGACTCTATGTACATGGCATGGCAGATCGTGAGGGTCTGGACGGGTGGGACATACGAATGTAGTTCTGGTTTGAATCTCTTGGACATCTGGGACACTGTCGATTAGGAGACCAACTAATAGGCCACTCAGTATCAAGGTCATCGGTAAGCATAATCCACTTGAACAGAGTATTTAATCGTTTCTGGGGACGCATCAATGTTGTTAAAGGCAAAAATATCCTTTTTTTTTGTTGTGCATAATTGTTTTGAAAGTTTTGTCTTTAAGTTGAAGGATATCGGATGTGGCTTGATCTGGAAATCATCCGGTGTGGGTTCAGTCAACACACTCGTCATCCTGTCAGGTTTATTTTTAATTTCAGAGACGTTCATGCCTTTACTTTAATCATTAATCAGTCCTTTATTTTATTATCAGCGATTTGTCATGACGTCTTCGGAAAGATAATGAAATGGTTTTCCATTGCCTTTACAGTTTTCTATTCAGGGATGTCTTTCTCATGAGTTGCTTCCCATTTGTGGGTTAAGGAGATTACTCTGCATTGTTATTTAATCCATACATGTAGGAAGAATAGATGTATTTATATTCTTTCTAAAGGCATTTGTGCGAAAGTAAATGCTACAAGCTCATTAGTTCCACTTTCTGTGCCGATAAAACTTTTCACCACCCACACCACCGTTCCAGTAATCACAAAAAAAGCTCACTTTAAAAAAGCTTGGCATTCAATATTAAATTTTGATTTGTCTGTCTTTCATCTTATTTTTATTGATTTTTTTTAGGTTAAATACTAATCAAGTCTCATTATTCGTTACCAAATGTCTCTTTTGTATGTTTGGTTTGCTTGCTATTTAATCACCTCGAGATTGATACAACTATGGTCACCCGATTATCTGTGCTTATTCTTTGGTATACACTATTGACGTGGCTTTCTCCTGACTCTTTTGCAAATATTTTCATGACAACTATTCAGATGAGTTTTTTTTTTCCTGAGTGCTTCGACTACATTAATTTAATCATTCTAATAGATTGGCAACTAGGTCTCACCGTTTTACTGTTGAATTAGCTAATTGCAAACGCTACTTGTAACATTTTGTTTTCTCGCCCTTTCCACCTGTGAAGCTCCCTTTCGATTCCTTGCTTTCTGGCACCCTACAATCTTTAAAAAAATTGAATCAACATCAATCGCCATTTTCTGTCTTTTCTGATAACTGTTCTTTTATTGCCCTTTCCTCCTTGCTTATCCTTAAAATCTTCTCATTCTTTTTCACCTGTAACATCTTTGAACTCCTTGTGTTCTGATAGCCTTGTCGCCTTACTTGGAGTGAAATTATTTAAAAAATCTTTAAAACATGTTTTTAATGTCGAACACGGTGTCTTTATTTGCCATTGATTAGTTTTTAGTACTAGGTTGAATCATGATTAATTTTTATTCTTGGGAACTGTTATGGTAATCTCCTACGAGGAATGGACTCTTCCTCCTGAGATATATAGATTGTCTGCGTGACTTCCGGGGAGTTGTAGTTGCCTCGCTGTAACTGCCTTTGTCACTGTCAGCCCTCTGCCTTTGGGTAGAGGGCGCTCTCTGCTTCCGAGCAGAGAGCAATAACCCAGTCGTGGTTCCGCCGAAGGGTAGAAGCACGATTGGGCAAAAATAGACATTTTTTGGCCTGGCTATATGGCCGGGAAGACCCACAATAAAAAGACCTTGTGAAACATCTAACCTTACGTGGGAAGGTTGGTAAATACCGCAGTAGCTACCTCGCAGTAACTACCTTTGTCACTGTCAGCTCTCTGCCTTTGGGCGGAGAGCATTAACCCAGTCGTCGCTCCGCTGAAGGGTAGAATCACAACTGGGGAACAATAGACATATATTTTTGGCCGGGTTATATGGCCCGAGACACCCACATTCAAATGGCCTTGGGCCACATGTTGCCTTAAGTGGGAAGGCCAACTAAATACTGCAGTAGTTACGAGCAGTCAAGTACAGCAGTTAACGAGAGAAGGTTGACGACAGCTACTAGTCATGCAGCGTAATAATACCTTCGGACTTATTTCTATATTACTACTAGCAGTATAGCCCGCCGTTGCTCGGGAGTAATGAAAACTTTAAAACTAATCCATGGTCCTGTAGCTCAAAAAAGCAATAGTTGTTTCCAGTTAAAGCGAAACCGTAGATTGAAAGAAAAATGAATGGATGTAAGTCAAATTTTGATTTCCTGGTATCGATATCAAATAAGTTTTTCCGTCGTAAACTGAATTTTGAAGGCTAAATAAGTCCTCTGAGTAAATGGTATCATGGCCGAGACTAAGAACTACAAATATACTTACTTAGAGCCAAACCCGAAGCAAAAACTAAAATAAAAACGCTGATAAAAAAAAATACAGACATACAGGCAGAGAAACAGACACACACACAAACATCTTGCCTTTTATATACATATATTATCGATTTTCTGCACTATTGTAAGAACTGCAACCTTGAATCTTCTGAATATCGTTTCTTATGTCTTTTTCTATGAGTGTATCAAATTTGATTAAAATCAGACCACTCCTTCTATAACCCGATTTTTTCGATTATCGATTTTCGATATTTATCGGGGGTACTTCATCACAAAACCTAGCTAAGAACACTCGCAAACGCTTATAGTACAATTGTGCAAATTATCAAGAAAATCGGTTCAGCCATTTCGGAGTCTATAGGTAACGGACACACACACACACACACACACACACACACACACACACACAGGGGCAAAGTTCCCTTTATAAATAAGTTTAGATAGATTTATTAACACTTCCTTTGGGTTTCTTGTTTCTTGTTATACTAAAACACTGTTTTGAATCTATCTTCTTGTTCCGTGTCTTACATCCGGCACAAACCGGTCACTACAATTTTGTGGCGAAGTTTCGTCACAACACCACAACAAATTGGCGACGAAGATCCACAGCAGGAACCAATTGTAATGTTGACCGTATAATTTGAACTACTAATCATACATAGCAGTTAAGAATAAATTTAAGATATACTAAAATACCATATATTTTGGATAATAATGACAGCATACACAGTGGATTAAAGTAAAAAAAAATATCCCCCTTGGTAATATAAGTTTGCATATTGCATAATTTTTAAAAAAAGTTGAAACTTGGTTAGTTTGTTCTATTTGAACCCCGATAAATACACTTGGTCTTTCACCAACCGATTATAGCCCTTTTCGATTCAATTAATACTGAGTAGTAAATTCGTTCCTCGTCAACTACTCCATATATTTGGCCTTGTGTCACATCTAAGCACCACCTAGTGAATCATTATTACCTTTTTCTATCGCTGTAAAACACTTTGATGGTAAAAACTTTCTCTATCACGAATCAGCTTTAAGAGTTGGTCGGAAAAATACTTCAAATGAAACAACCTGCAGAATTTTTACTCACGATGTGTCGAACCTGTTAAGTGGCAACCAGTTACTAAAAATAATGGTGGATAAATTATTGAATTTAATGGCATAATTTTTATTTTCGGAAGAATAAATTTGATTAAAAAAAAACCTGAAGTTATTTATGACTTAACCAAATAGAATTATCATTTCTCATTCCAGTAACACATCTTATTGCCTCAGAAAGAAACAATTCAAATGTTTTATTAGTAGTGGCTCCAAAGTGAAAGTTTAGTGATGGAAGCAACTCTGTGATTCCAAATAGGAGATATGAAGCGTTTCTTCTTCTTCTTCTTCTTCTTCTTCTTCTTCTTCTTCTTCTTCTTCTTCTTCTTCTATATGTGCCCTGTCGTTTCAGGACGTAGGCGATCATGGATTTTGAAGTTATATTTGAATAGTTTTTTTCTGATACTTCACGCCTGGAAAACTCTTTTCCGGATTTATTAATTCCTTGTCGCCTTCAAAACTAAATCTTTCCTTCTAAACTCTGTTCTTTCATTGTTCTTTCTCCTCGCTAAGGTTTTGTCATTGTCTTACTTCCAGTAATCTCTTGAGTCTTAGTGGCATATATCGCCTTGCTTGAGATAAATTCCACTCTCCAATATACAATTCGCCGAATAATGTGTTAGATCACTAAGATTTTATTTGGAAGTTCTTGCAAACTTGTACTGTCATAAACATTGTTTGGAAAATTACGATAAATCCAAGAACTACTTCTTCTATGTGCTTTGTTCTTTCAGGACGTAGGCGATCATGGCCTTCCACTATTCCCTATCCCTGGGACTCTTAGCACGCTTTCTCCTGTTACACTACACAAATCCTCGGTCTGTCATCCACCTGCTCAGGCCCTTCAAATATGTTATCCGTTGCTTTTCTCTGTCTCTTTTCCATCTAAGAGTTTAGTTTACTTAATAAGGGAAAATTCGCATGCAGAGGTTGCTAAGAATGACAATAAGAATATATCTTCCCTCCACCCTCGTCTACTTGAACAGGTGAAGAGGCTCATCACTTGTTCCCTGTTTATGATGTGGTTTCCGGCTTTCTCTTTTCCAATCTTTTCACTCTTTTCTTTTTTCTTTTTTTTTTTTCACTTGAAGTAGATAGACTAAACTATCGCCCGGTTCAAACTTCACCCTCATCTATTTGAACAGATGAAGAGGCTCATCCCTTGTTCCCTGTTTAGGATATGGCTTCCGGCTTGCTCTTTTCCAATCTTTTCACTCTTACGTAGTCCCCCCCCCCGCGCATCAGTGGCGTTACCGCTTTGCTCGGGGTGATATGATTAATAAATAAATAAATAAATACTTTCGTAATATTTGTTCAGGGGAATTTTCCTGTAGCTAGACTTTATGGATCTAAACGTAGTATTTGATTGGCAACAAGATTTCATCATTTTACAGCTGAAATTGCTAGATTTAACAATAAGTTCTATGCTAACATTGTCTTTAGCTGTAACCGTAAGTTCTATGCTAACGTTTTCTTTTATTGCCCATCTAGCTTGTGGAACTCTTTTTCGGTTTCTTGCTTCCCAGCCGACTTTTATCTTCCCAAATTTAAATGCAATATTAATCATTGTCTACTTTCTTTTTAATCTTGTATTTCACTGTTCTCTCTTCCTTAATAGTCTCTTTAAATGCCATACCAATCAGTGGCGATTCTATGAAGGGTTAGAAGGGGCCAAGGACTCCTCAGAATCTTGGCTGGTTTGTCGGTTAGCCACTCCACTTTTAAAAGCTTCAAAAATTTATGAAACTGGTCAATCTCTGATTTTGATAAGATTTGATCTTCAGAACTTTTCCCTCTGGGTTTTCTTTTTCATTCAGCTTTTTAAGGACATATACAGAGACCAGTTTGAAAGAAAAACAAACAAAAGAAAACAACCAGATCGATAGAAACAGACATGTTAGAGAGAGCAAGAGACTTAACAGTTATATTTTTATATCTGAAATCGAAATTTATAAAAACTTATCTCTTAAAAGAGTTTTTCTGGTAAATATTTTTTCTCTTGAAAATTTTCGCCGATGAAAAAAAAGGTTAACTTGAGTAAAAATTGAATAAAAATTAATAAACTTGAAAAAAATTGAATAAAATTAATAAACACGCGTACGTTGCTGATAATTACGTGGTGAAGAATGTATTCAAAGTCAACCTAAGAATATCAATCATTTAAATCGGTTATTAATATGCTACATCCACCTTCAATAAGCATTTATATTCAACATAATTACAATTAACCTTACAAAATTTAGTAACGATAGTTAAATTAGTACGATCAGATTGTGCAATGAGGCCTGAAGTATGCTTTTCAAAATATGTTTATGAAATTGCATCACAAATTTTACTCAATTAAGATATTATATTTTATTCAAATGGTTGTCTACCTCCAGAACCGCAGTTAAGTTAAATAAAACCAAAAGACTTAGCAAAAACGGCCATGACCTTAGGCCAGTATATATATATATATATATATATATATATATATATAAAAATCAAGAAATTTTATATATATATATATATAAAAATCAAGAAATTCACAAGATTAGTGACGTAAACACAAACAGGAGAAACAGAAGAAGGAACTGAAATACCCGACTAGAGAATTCTCAGGAGCATGAACTGAAATAAAATTACAAGTCTCTGGGGAATATTAGAAGCGGATTCAAGTAGAAAGAATCAAAAGAACTTATGAAGAATATATTATACGAAGATGAAGAATATTAGCAGTTAAACTTTGAAGAAGAAAATTGGTCAAAGAAATAAAAAAAGATCTAGACAGTACCCATGATAAGATATTCGAAATCCTTCCTAAATTGGGAAAGAGTAGAACTGAGAAAATTGGACCGTGAAAGAAAGAATTTGAGGACAACAAATAAAGTCCAGTACTAAAGAGATGATTCAAATTGTATGTGAAAGTGGAAAGAAAATATTTTTTAGATTATATGAATTCTAGTATTACATAATTTGATAGTTTCTGGGATGAGGATTATCATTATTTATTTACACTATTTATATTTATACTTATACTAGCAGTATAGCCCGGCGTTGCTCGGGTGTAATGAAAGCTTTAAAACTAATCCATGGTCCTGGAGCTCAGACTCTTTGGACGTTGGCACAAAAGACTAAAAAGAAATAGTTGTTTTTTCCTGGTATCGATATCAAATTTTCTGCACTATTGTAAGAACTGCAATATTGAAACTTCTGAATATCGTTTCTTATGTCTTTGTCTATGAGTGTATTAAATTTGATTAAAATCGGACCACTCCTTCTATAACCCGATTTTTCGATTATCGATTATCGATATTTATCGGGGGTACCTCGACACAAAACCTAGCTAATAACACTCGCAGATGCTTATAGTACAACTGTGTAAATTTTCAAGATAATCGGTTCAGCCGTTTCGGAGTCTATAGGTAACGGATACACACATACACAGACACACACACAAGTTCCATTTATAAATAAGTTTAGATTTGTTATTATAATCTATTGATCAGCTTCTGTCTGAGTTTCTGGGATAACGAGCTATCATTATATGACACTATTTCTATTGTCCTCATCTTTGTTGTCTTTATCATGATGTCTTTGCCATATTTTGATTTCATTTCTGTCTGAATATCTGGGATGAAGCGTTATCATTATTTACACTATTTATGTTTAGACTATTGTCCTCATCTTTGCTGTAGTTTTCAAAAAGTCTTGATCATATCTTTATTTAAGTCTGTCTGAATTTCAGGGATGAAAAGTTATCATTATTAACACTATATTGGGACTATTGTCCTATTCTTTGCTGTCGTTATCAAAACGTCTTGGTCATATATTGTTTTCATTTCTCTCTGAATTTCTGGGATGAAGGGTGAACATTATTATTTTTTTAATCATATCACCCCGAGCAAGAGGTAACGCCACTGATGTGCAGGGGGCTACATAGGAGTGAAAAGATTGGAAAAGAGAAAGCCGGAAACCACATCCTAAACAGGGAACAAGGGATGAGCCTCTTTACTTGTTCAATAGACGTGGGTGGAGTGTGAACCGGGCGATAATTTAGTCTATCTACTCCAATTTACACCATTTATATTTAGACTATTGTCCTAGTCTTTGCCGTCGTTACCAAAATATCTTGATAATATATTGTTTTCGTTTCTCTATGAATTTCTGTGCTGAAGGGTGAACATTATTTACACTATTTATATTTAGACTGTTGTCCTTGTCTTTGCCGTCGTAATCAAAATGTCTTGAAGTGAAGCCGTGTTGAAATAGTATATCCGTGAAATATTATTCTGGCTAAGTGGAGCTCAGAGCTACTATGCCAACTGACGCAGTTTTCTCTATGTAACTTCGGAATCGTTCGGTAACTTACGGATCAGTCCCGATGTCTCTAACGGATCTCTCTATGGCAGGAGTACATGTATACTCAATAAGAATCCATTATCATAAAAAAGGGGAGATCCCACAACATAAACTACAAGAAAACCGAATGTATGGTCATCAGCAAAAGGAGGAGCCCAAAATGTTAATTACATGCCGGGATACTAAAATCAAACATGTAAAAAAATTTAAGTACTTGAAACATATTCTAACAGAATACGGAAAGTGCGACACTAAAATCCAAAGGTGAATTGGCATGGCGAAAGATGCATTCCAGAAACTGAGCAGAGTATTAAAAGTCAGGAAAATTTCGCTAGAAACAAAGAAAAGAATACTGGATTGCTATTTCAATATGGCTGCGAATGGTGGACAATACCATCGAAGATGAAGAAAAAACTTGAAGCAACTGAAATGTGGTTCTACAAAAGGATGCTGTGGATATCATGGATCGAGCATGTGAGCAATGATGAGGTTTTGAAAAGGATGGAAACGAAAAGGAAATTAATACTGAACACTAGAAAAAAACAGCTCGAGTTCCTGGAACATGTAATGAGGAAGGAAGACTTGGAGAATCTGATACTCACAGGTTAGATAGGGGAAAAGAGAGACGGGCGAAAACAGCGGATAACATTTTTGACGGGCCTGAGCAGGTGAATGGCAGAGCGTGGTTTGGGTGGGGTAACATGAGAAAGCGAGCTAAGCAACCAGGAGACGTGGTAGATCATGATTGTCTATGTCCTGAAATAACATGGCTCATAGAAGAAGAAAAAGACTCCATTTTACGTCTGATATGGCTCATGTAAAGATAGAGCAATATAGGATGTATCATATACATTCTTCATACGCATTATGGGGCCATAGATATTGGCTTGGAATAAGAAATCGGGAAACCTAGTTCGAATTCCAGTTGAATTTGTTGCCATTACCTTCGCGCAAATACACTTGGGAAAGGTATGAATCCATCTCTGGTCTCTCCAGCTAGGGGTTAAATAGCAGGACAGATTGAGTTCTATAGCCTTGGTTGGCAACCAGTGTACAGCAGAAAAAATGGTAACCTATTGCAGGAAAATTTTCTGCCTAGTCACTCATGGATCGAAAGAGACATGATCGCCCAAGTATAAATGAGCAATGAATCGAATATATGGTGATGGGACATTACTAGTTGCTTTTTTTGGGTATTGAATGTCACAGGCTACTTTTTCTCATTGAGCTATGTCAGAGGAGAAATCGTCTTCCAGGTCGCGATCATCTAGATTTAGGGCAGTGCACCCATTTGTGGTGCATTGGATATCGGCTCGGAACGAGAAATCGGGGAGCCGAGTTCGAATTCCAGCCGAATTCATTGCATTCACTTATGCGCAAATACCCTTGGGAAAGGTATTAATCCGTCTATTCCTTCCAGTTATGGGTTAAATAACAGGACAGATTGGGTTTTATAGCCTTGGTCGGCAACCAGTCTACCGCAGAAAGCAATGGCAACCTACTGCGGGATAATCTTCTGCCCGGTCAGTCATGTCTCTTTCGAGTCATGATCGCCCAAGCGTGTATCACGTATGGCACTTAACTGACTGACCCATATACCGTTGTGTTATATGCATAGATATTTTAATAAAGATCGGAGTTATGCAAATACCAGTGATATGACCATGCCAACCAATGGTGTATGCACAAACCAATTTTTGCTTAAGAGAATAAATTCATGAAATCGTCTGTTATTTAGAGATGCAAATGAATCAACCCAATTTAGGCCAGGAGAGCGGATCTAATTATCGTGAACAAGGAAAAGCGGAAGTGTCAAGTTGTGGATTTCTTTCTCCCTTAAAGACAAAAAGCAAACAAAAATGTATCAGAATCAGAATTATTGAAATTAAAGGTGACAGTGACAGAATTGGAGGTGTCCATTTTTATTGGAGTACTGGGAACAATCTCGAGAAGCCTGGAGAAACTAGAAATCGGAGGTAGAATTAAGATCCTTTTAATGTTATATATTCTCTGATCTTGTGTGTAATTTTACCCAGAAGTGTATTTACATTGAAAAAATACTGTTTGATGGAAAAATGCAAAACTGGTAAAATAAAAAAAGAAAATAAATATTGTATTGAAAGGTCGGGAATACGGACGCCGGGTGACAGGTGAAATTGTATTAAGACAACTGTTTTCCAGGTCAGAAGATATGAAAACAGAATGTATATGTAATAAAATAAATATAATTGCATTAAAGAAATGTGGAGTGTTTTGATAAACTGCGTACTCAGGACCAGAGAATATAAACCATTCAAAAATAATAAACAATATGCGTTGCAAAAGATGACGTAGTCAAAGGAAATACAGCTATAGAAGAACGACGTGACAGAGCCGAAAGGAGAAGAGAAAACGAACCCAGCGATCAACTCCCTCTTGTGTGCGTGCCTACCTCTAACCACTTCTCTACACACAACGGTCACCGAAGAGAATAAAAATATATGTTAAAATTTTTACATATGTTATTCTTTACCTGAAAAGGCGTTTGTTGTTCCAGCAGCAGCAGCATACAGCAAACACGACAGCAGTATATAACACTGATAATGAAACAATTTCATTTATCTGGTAGTGTTAAAAGCTTATTACTAATCATATCAATTACATCTAAAATATATGATTAATATAAAATAATGAGAAAAGAATAAAAAGATTAAATAAGAATGACAAAATAAAATTTACCGGCTTTTTGAGATCCAAACGTATCACACAATCCAGACCAGAATTTGTTGATTGATTTTTTTTACGGCTTATCAACCGTTTTCAGTTTACTTCAAGCCGGAAATATTTTTAGATTGTAAGAGTTTTTTTTTGATAATCATGGTGTACTGGTACAAGTCTTACTAATTAACCCATAGTAAGAGGAAAAAATGTTGATTCATACATTTTCGAAAGGCATTTGCGTATAAGTAAATATAACAAACGACTGGAATTGGAAGTCGGAGGGTCAAGTTCTAATTCTGAGCTGTTATACATTACACGACCTGCATATCCAAGCTTATAGTCCCTGGTATTTCCAAATGGTCATTTATCTAGGTACTGACCGCGTTTGACGTTGCTTAACTTCAATCGTACGAAAACCGGTGTTTCAATGTGATACGGCCGTAAGCCACCGGGCCAGGACTTCTTCTTCTTCTTCTTCTTCTTCTTCTTCTTCTTCTTCTTCTTCTTCTTCTATGTGCCCTGTCCTTTCAGGACGTAGGCGATCATGGCTTTCCACATCTTCCTATCCCTGGTGGCTCTTATCACGCTTTCTCTTGTTACACCACGCAAGCCTCGTTCTGTCATTCTGCGAGATCAGGTCCTTCAAATATGTTATCCGCTGCTTTCCCCTGTCTTTTTTCCTCCTCTATCTGGTCTGTTAGTATCAGCTTCTCCAAGCCCTCCTTCCTCATTGCATATCTCAGGAAGTTTAGCTGTCTCTTGCTGATGCTCAGTATTAATTTCCTTTTCGTTTCCATTCTTTTAAAAACCTCATCATTGCTCACATGCTCAATCCATAATATTCACAGCATCCTTCTGTAGAACCACATTTTGGTTGCTTCAAGTTTTTCCTTCATCTTTGATAATATTGTCCAGCATTCACAGCCACATTGAAGAACTAACATCACATAGCAATCTAGTACGCTCTTCTTTGTTTCTAGCAAAGTTGTCCTCCGGATCTGTTAGTTGCAAGCAAAAAGCAGATTCACCCAGATTGTGGATTTTGCTGTTCCAGGAGACAACAGAATAATTATGTTAAAAAAAAAAAAAGAAAAAAAATTGATAAATTACCTGGATCTTGCTTACAACTAAAAAATGTCTGCAGAAACTGTAGATTTATACCCAATATTCATTGGGGCAGTGGAACAGTCTCCAAGACCCTTGCAAATAATTTGGAAAACCCGGACATTTGGGGAGGAATCGAAACTACCTCGACAACATCTATATTACGAACAACTAGAGTTTCGAGCAGAGTGATAGGGTGTTGAGGAGACTTGTTATCGCTTAATATCCAGGAAAATTCTCCACTGAGTGTTAGTCTGAAAACTCAAAAATAATTATAACAATACAAGAGTATTTAAAAATAAAAAGCAGATTTTGAAACTTTGAAAAAAAAATGCTAGGATACGGAAACATATCAACACGTTACTGGATAGGTAAAAGGTTCCAGGCTATTTAAATAAATAAAAAAATGTTTTCAATCTTGTTTAAAAGCTTCTGTTTGTTATTTGTTTTTTGTTTTTTGATTTTGTATAAATTTAAATTGTTATAATTTGTATTAACTCTAAAAGAAAATTAGTTTTTTGTACTGAAATGTGCGAAGTGTAACCTTAAAATAATAAACTTTGACACTTTTATCTGTCTAGCAATGTCTTGAATGTATTTCTGTCTCTTAGCATTTGTTTTTATTAATTTTTCAAAATCAAGCTTTTCATTTTGAATAACTATATATATATATATATATATATATATATATATATATGAATTAAAAATCAAATGCAGATCAAATATGGATCGAAGTCCGACAGGATGGCAAAATAAAGAACAGATAGAAAATGTACAGTACTGTGCAAAAGTATTAGAACAAGATCTATTTTATCTTTTATGAGGCATATTGACAGAAAATAAACAATTTAATTAAAGTAATTTTATTTGCTTTATTCAACAAATGCTTTTACAAGAAAAAATACTTTTTACAAAGTAAATTTAATATTTAGTAAAATAGCCTTTTGCTTTGATCACAGCCTTCATTCTGTCAGGCATTGACATCACAAGCTTCTTCAATGTATGTAATGATATCTCCTGCCAAGCAGCTTGTATTTGTTTCTAAAGTGTGTCTTGCAAAGTAGCATTAGATTTATCAAATGTTTTTTATCCAAATGTCATATAAATGTTCAATATGATTGAGATCAGGGCTTTGTGGGGGCCAATTCAAATTTCGAAGCCTTCCTTTCTCTTCCTTTTTAGTTAAATAATTCTTACAAAGGTTTGGCTTTTCACCCTGTATTTGAATGTCATTGAGGTTTTTAGGAAAATCACCCTTGTCCTGATACTTTTGCACATTACCGGTAGTGCGCAAATGTGTTAGGACAGGGGTGATTTTAAACTTTATTTTGATGCCTCATAAAAAATAAAATAGTTCGTGTCCTAATACCCTTGCACAGTACACTATATCAATCTAACATGTTTCAATTTTATCAAAGCTTTGTCAGAGATTGATAGAAAACTGACAAAATGACAGAAACTCTAGTATTTTCAATTTTGTCTGGGTCAGTTCTCATTTTCATATATTTTAATATCTTCAAACTTTTCTCTATCCAATAATATACTGAATGTATTTTTGTCTCTTAGCACTTGTTTTTATCGAAGTTTCGAAATCTGTTTTTTTGCTTTTATACAACACTGTATATCGAAGAATCGAAGCTATCTGCACGATAGCAAATCCGAGGTGAATGCTAAATTTTTGAGGGGATATAGTCTTACGTGATTACCAGAGCAAAAGGCACCAGGGCGAGAAACAGCAAAAGAAGAATTGAGAAAATAATGGCGGAGGAAGTAGATGACAATTAGGAGGCGGGGAAGACGAATAATGACACGATTTTCTTTTTTTCAAGGTAGAAGCGTAAATAAATGTGGGAAGTCCTTAAGAAGCGAGCACTTACGACGCGGAACAGCAGGCATCGCTGGAACAGGAAACAAAAAATGGCATATTACTGAAGACATCTGCAAAGTTGATGGTCCGCGATAATAAATCTTATTAGACCTTAAACAATCTTTTTCAATTTCTAAACATTTTGTCTATCATGCATGCATCCCGTAGCTCATTAGTGTTGTCGGGTCACCATATGTACTGCCGATATCGACAGCAGCAGCGGTAGCAGCATAAATCTGTGTGCGTAGGGCAAGTTTGTCTGATGAAACCTATTCTTCTTGTAGATTCTGTTAGACTGCTTGTTCTATCAAGAATAAAGAGCCATTTATGGTCTATTATTTTAGTGATAGGTAAACAGCGGGAAGAGACGGATTCATGCCTTCCCCAAAGGCACTAGTCTAAAATGTACAAAATATGGGCAAAACTTACATTGACAGTTCGAAAATTCATTTTTACACATTGTCAGATTTTATAAGGCAAGTTGATGATGGTGTGAATATCAATATTTAAATTATAAAACGGTCGGTTTTCAATTAGCACCTTCTGATTGCATTGGGCATGAAACTCAGATTGGTGCTACCGGTGAGGAAATGTATATTTATTGTTAATATATATATATATATGTGCTAAAAAGTCTGTCTTCTTCTTCCGTGCGCCCATGGCACAGAGGTAGAACCGCCGACTGACGCCACTTCGGTTGGGCTTCAATCCTGGGTTAAAAGCAATCGGAGTCTAACCGTACTGATGAGCTGTGATACAGCGAAACAGATCTGTCTGCGGATGACTATATATATATATATATATATAGTCATATATATATATATAGTCATATATATATATATAGTCATATATATATATAGTCATATATATATATAGTCATCCGCAGACAGATCTGTTTCGCTGTATCGCAGCTCATCAGTACGGTGAGAATTGGCGCCAGTCGGCGATTCTACCTTTGAGCTATGGGCGCTGTGTAGAAGGAGCCAGACTTTTACCGTGTGATGTATCATATGCCAGTAGTTAGAATGCTCTAATTCATTATCTATCTATCTATCTATCTATCTATCTATCTATCTATCTATCTATCTATCTATCTATATATATATATATGATTTCTGTTTCCTACTTGCATCTAATGTAACTGCATTGGCATGCCGTTACATTAAAATCACTGCATATAACCTTCCTTTGGTTAAAAGACCATCCATTATTAGATCTTTTTTTTATGATGTTGCCTTCTTTACGGTTTGCACTGCAGTTTGCCTTCTCTTGAATTGTTTTTTCCCAAGTGTCGCGATTCAAACATAATGTGCCATGATTTTATTTGTTATTGTTATTTTATTTGTTATTGTTTTAGATTTTGTCGACAAACTCAATAACATCGAACCTACTATAAATTTTACCTTCGAAACTGAATCTAATCATACTCTTCCTTTCCTAGATATCATATGACACAAAAATAACAACAAACTCGATATTGACGTCTACAGAAAAGCTACCAACAAAAACGACCTGATAAATAATCGGTTATGTAACTCAGAACTGGGAGAAGAGAATAATTCTTTTGCCAAGATCATTTGGACGGAAGTGAATGCAACAGAAGCGACTAGAATTTGATCTTGGATAGCTGATTCCGCTTTCCGTGCCAGTAGCCCGTAAGAAGACTTTCAGAACATGATTTTGCCTCTTACGATATTTTTTATCTAGTACTCACGTCTCAGGATATTTTTTTATCTATTACTTACGTCTTGATTGAAGCGACTAACAAACACTCGTTCATGAACACACGCGAGTACACATACGTGGGTGGGGACACACACGCACAACCCCCCACAACAACACAGTGGTATTGAGTCTTATATAGTTCTGAGAACAATTTCAGGTTGGAAATCTCAGTATCGACTTTTAAGTAGCTGCAATCTTACGGCCCTGTAGTTTCATCCCAACCGCAACTGCCACCGACCGATTTATCTTCATTTCAAAGATCTGATGTGGGAGCGAGATGGCGTACGTGTTCTTCTAGACCCTTGGTTAGGGTGCATTCTATTTTGTTTTTAATTGATCAACTTATGAACCAGAACCTAACTCCCGCCTAATACTTGATACTCCTGAAGCAACCGAAGAAATCGCATCACGTGTTTCCTGCGCACCTGATGCAAAGCCCTGAGCGATTCCTCTGAACTCAGCAACTGTAACCTATCCGGAGTCAGACAGCTTGCTTTCTTGTTTTCCAGGGGGACACATTTTTTTTGACACCGTTTTGAGTGGCTTCATTTGAAACTAATTATATATATGAGATAAAGACAAAAAGTATCAGCCCTCATAACACAGATATGTTATGATGAAAGCGTGGATAATTTTTGACTTACCATCGTTAATATAATTTTATAATCTGTGTGGTGCAATAGATATCGACTTGGAACGACAAATCGGGGTACCGAGTTCGAATTCCATTTGAATTTCTCGCATTCAATTCCGTGCAAATACTCTTGGGAAAGATATTAATCCATCTCTTACCTCTAGTTATGATTTAAATAATAAGACAGATTGGATTCTATAGCCTTGACTGGCAACCAGTCTACCGTAGAAAGCAATAGCAATCTACTGCGGGATAATCTTCTGCACAGTCAGTCATGTCTCTTTTGAGTTGGTTGTTTTGTTTTTATGGCATATCACCCTCGGCGGGACTTTTATTGCCAACTAAACTTATAAAATTTATTGCTGGTAAAACCTTTTTCTCTCAAAAATTTGTTGTTGTTTGTATAAGTTTTTGTGTCTAGTAATACATTTTCCCTTTCGAGTATCAATATTCATTGGGATTTGTTTTTAAGGGAAGGGTCCCCAAGTTATTTAACCCATAACTGGAGGGAAGGAACGGATTAATACCTTTCCCAAGAGTACCAGTGCTAATGCAGGTTATTCAACTGGAATTCGAACTCGGCTCACCTATTTTTTTCCGAGCCCATATCCACTGCACCACAAAGCACATCCGTCACTATACGCTTACAGCACCTGGTATACCCAAGCGGTCACCCATCTAAGTACTGACCAGGCTCAACGTTGCTTAACTTCGGTGATCGAGCGAGAACCGGTGTATTCAACGTGATAGGCCGTAAGCCTCTCTTTTGAGACGTGATCGCCCAAAGCGTGTGTCGCGTATGACATTTAACTGACTTAATCTGTGGTAAAATTATCAGAATTTGACCAGAGATGTAAACAACAAACAGGATATGCCGGAAGATTCCCTCAAGGATGATGAAAAAATTGAAGCAACAGAAATGTGTTTCTACAACAGGATGTCGGGGATACCATGAACCGAACATGTGAGCAACAAGAAGGTTTTGGAAAGAATGGAAGCGAAAAGGAAACTTATACTGACCAACAGTTTTTATTTTTTTATCTCTCTATGAAATTATTTGTTTGAACATTATTTTATAATAATTATAATCTAAACGTATTTATAAATGTAATTTTGTGTGTGTGTGTGTGTGTGTGTGTGTGTGTGTGTGTGTGTGTGTGTGTGTGTGTGTGTATCCGTTACCTCCGAAACGGCTGAACCGATTTTCTTGAAAATTTACACAGTTGTACTATAAGCGTCTGCAAGTGTTCTTAGCTAGGATTTGTGTCGAGGTATCCCCGATAAATATCGAAAATCGATAATCGAAAAATCGGGTTATAGAAGGAGTGGTCCGATTTTACAATAGTGCAGAAAATCGATAATATATATATATATATATATATATATGTATAAAAGGCAAGATGTTTGTGTGTGTGTCTGTTTATCTGCCTGTATGTCTGTATTTTTTTCAGCCCTTTTATTTTAATATTTGCTTCGGGTTTGGCTCTAAGTAGGTATAATTGTAATTCTTAGTTCAGGCATAATACCATTTACTCAGAGGACTTATTTAGCCTTCAAAATTCAGTTTACGACGAAAAAACTTATTTGATATCGATACCAGGAAAACAAAATTTGACTTACATCCATTCATTTTTCTTTCAGTCTACGGTTTCGCTTTAACTGGAAAAAACTATTGGTTTTTAATCTTTCGTGCCAACGTCCAAAGAGTCTGAGCTCCAGGACCATGGATTAGTTTTAAAGCTTTCATTACACCCGAGCAACGCCCGGCTATACTGCTAGTCATACATATTTATAAGTCAACTATTCGTTCATGCTTTGAATATTGTTGTCTGGTGCGCCTGCTATATATATATATATATATATATATATATATATATATATATATATAGAGAGAGAGAGAGAGAGAGAGAAAGAGAGAGATTTTTGATAAAACTCAAAGAAAACTCCGCAACGTTATTAATCTTGATCTGACATGTCGGCTTCAGTTACTTGTCCACCTCCCTAATGTAGTTTCTATAAATAATTTCATGGAAATTGTCCTGACAAACTTTCTGCAATGATACCTAGACTTTATGAGTTTAAGCGCTGTACTAGATTGTCAATATCAATTTACAGTTAAATTCACTATATTTCACCTCAAATTCTATGCTAACAGTTTCTTCTTTATCACTTCTCGCTTGTGAAAATCTCTTCCAGTTTCATGCTTTCAAGCTTTGACCTTCAAAAATTTAAATCCAATGTCAATCGTTTTCTACTGTTTATTTTTTTTATAACTCCTCTTTCATTGTTCTCGTTACTGAATAATATTTTTGATTTTCCTTATTCTTTCACGCTATGTAACCCCGTTTGCCTTAATTGCTTAACTGCCTTACTTGGTGATGAAATGATTACAAAAACGAAACTATTTGTTTTGAGAAAAATTACCAAAAACTAACTGATTATGACCAAAAACTAACTAACTATATATATATATATATATATATATATATATATATATATATATATTACAAGAAAGTGGGAGAGCACGTAGATTAAAACCCACTGTTCAAGCATTTACTTTTATAAAGAGTGCTCGATACAGAGTAGAGCTCAATATTGCTCAATAAAAAAACCGTAAAATCCAACCTCCTGTTAAAATTTATTGTCTACCCGCTTAAAAAAGTCTAATGTCCCACTATGTATCTTATACAGAACTTTGATTGAACTATATTGACACGCCTAAAGCATTTTCTCCAACTACCGAGCCATAATTTTCTAAATAACCATGAATTCATCTTATATTTTAAAAATAAATCATTTTCACCATTTATTTTAATATATCACCTGAAGAAGAACAGTATTGTTCTGAAACATGAAAATTTTTGTGTAGTGATATTTTGCTTTTAAAACCCATTGTAATAATAAAATAACAATATATATATATATATATATATATATATATATATATATATATATATATATATATCACTCATTTAGTAATGAATTAGAACACACTAACTACTGGCGTATGATACACCATATGCTAAAAGTCTGCTTCCTTCTACCGAGCACCCATAGCTCAGACTGACGCTAATTAGGTCGAGTTCCAATTCTGGGTAAAAGTAATCAAATGTACCCGTACTGATGAGCTGTGATACAGCGAAACAGATCTGTCTGCGGATGACTATATATTATATTGGTATTTATAATAAAACATTTTCACCGCTACACAAGAGCTGTCGTATTTTTAATAATTCACTTACTTTTTAATATATATAGTGAAATGGAAATTCAAAATCCAAAATATGAATAATTAAAATAATCTTAGCTTAATGGTGCCCCATATATATGAGTTTTTACTAGACTAGCAACTAGGTCCCTTTTATAGTGAAACCGATAAAATATTAATATAGCAACCCACCCTTTTATAGTGAAACCGATAAAATTTAACCGTAATTTCTACTCTAACAGCTTCTTTTCTCACACTTCCCGCCTGTGGAATTCCCTTCCGTATACTTACTTCCCCGACAGCTAGAATCTCCAAGAATTTAAATAGTCATTTCTTATCTTACTAACTCGCATCATTTCTCTCAAGCTCTTTCCTTCATCCACTCCACCCCCATCACACCAGTATTTTCATCCTTCTATTACCCTCTCCCTGACATCCCCTATAACCTACCTCTCCTTCTCATAACTTTCCCCTATGTAACCCCCATGCGTAACAGTGGCAGTAAATCTGCCTTGCTTGGGGTGAAATGATTTTAAGTAATCGTTTTACGTCTATTTTACAATCTTGTAGCATTTCAAATATTATATTGGCAACATATTTGTTCCATCATAATTTAAACTAATAAAACTGACACTTCCTGTTCTTCTATCAATTTTTTTTTACCCATATTCATCCTGCTACTTTTTATTGTCTCAATATCCATTGGTTTACACACACAAATCTTTTAAATTCTCATAATCTTCCACTCCCCCACTTTTACCTAATATAGTAGCAAGTATGTTTTTGATGTGGAATTTCCATATCACTAGAAATACGACCCTGTAACTGAACAATATTTCACCGGTGCACTTTGCATCGAAACCTAAAATTTTTGAGTTACAATCCCATAACATTAATAATAATTACATCTCTAAAAATGCTCAACGTCTGTATTAAGCAAATTATAAAATGTGAATATTACCAAACTGTGGAATATATATCTATTAGTTTAAATCACTAATATTTTATGAATACAGGCCTGCTGTTATAATGATTAAATTACTGTTTCCTATTTAAAATCTGAGTTAAATTT
>JBBBDQ010000194.1:1087500-1120000 GCA_037127315.1 Ascarosepion bandense | reverse complement strand
TTATTTTGCTCAGTATATATATATTACGTGACCTAGGTTTCTCCATGTGGTGACTTTAGGCGATTTGCAATAACTAATAAAACTAGGTGGCGTAATAAGTCGTTTAAAAATGAAAAATATTCAAAAGTTCTACAATATAATTATTATGAACACTTTTTTATATAACTGTGTACTGGTCTAATTTTATTATGATCAAAAACTAAGTAATTAAATAATCAACACACACACACACACACACACACACACACACACACACACACACACACACATATATATCTATACTGGGAGATTGAAAAAATAATTCCCTATTTTATGTCTGCTAGACGAGTATATATATATATATATATATATATATATATATATATATATATATATAGTGTATTCTCGTTTCGTGACCGATAAATGAGGGTCAGCGGGGGATGGCGTACTTTGTTTTACGCTTATGCATGCTTACTTTGTGTAACTGCAAAGAAAATTTAGTAAGGAGACATTTCATTAGTCCATTCTTGAGTGCGATACTAGCCGAGTGTTGCTGCAGGCGACAAAGCCACACTGACAGATGAAATTTTTTGAAGCAGGATTTTGATGCCGTCTCTGCTTCAGACGTTTACGGAGCTGATCAAGGTGCTTCAGTTTACTGTTTCAAAACCCTTTAACTTACGCCACTTCATTTGGTGTGATGTTTGGGCTTCCCGTGTTTTCATATCAAAGTTGAAATACTTCAAGTTGACTTTCAATTTGTCGTGATTATGATATGTAAACTGCAACTGATGGTGTGGCTCTAAATTTACTATTCAGAGTAATGGGGAATGTGGAGATGCCCCTTAAATGCTATTACTCCCGAGTACACTATATATGTTTTATTAAAAACGATTGACAAGATACGCTGTTTAATTTTTTTATTTAATTTTTCTGGACGTAAATTATTTAGGAATTACCCCAATGTTTTGTATGTCCGAATGCTTTCGGTTATACTTTTAGCCATTATGAAGGATGATATTATTTTTACTTTTAACTAAATGTATGCATTGTTTTATGTATGTATCTCGAGGAATGTTTTATTTTCCGAAAACGGTCAGCACATTGTGGTCGTATTCATAATTAATACACACACACACACACACACACACACACACACACACACACACACACACACACACATATATATATATATAGACAAATTATAATTTATGGGAAAATTAGTCAATATATTTAATGTTAGAATGGTTATAAAAGAATTAACAACAATGACAATATATATATAGTTTGAAACAATATATTTATATATATACACCACCTGCAGTCAAGACTGTTCACAGCTCTTCAGTGCAACTAGATTAACCGTTTGCTTCAAGCCGGGATCGAAATCCAACTGAATCGTTATCACACGGATATCTTACCACTGAGCTGTCGGTGTACGGCAGAGAAAAGCAGCTTTCGTAGCAGGTTATCAACAGGATGTAAACAAACAGTCAGTAACTGAGAGCGTTCAATTTGATAGCCGCGGTTCATTAACCAAAGAACGTAGCGTAAAGCCGAAAATAGTTACTGTTTTTATGAAATCTCTCTATCCCTATAGTGCTCTATCGACTAGCGACAGCATAAATATCTGTGTGTGTATGTGTAGATGTGTCTGTAAATATGTGTGTGTGTGTACGTGTGTGTAGTATGCGTGGATATGTTCATACAATTTCTAAGTAGTTAATGGGCTTTTAATCTGACAGTAATTATATATGTATATGTACATATACATTTTTATTTTAATTTAAAAGTTGAAATTAATGTCCATCGGCCGAGACATCGAAAGTTTTATTAAAGACAAACATGGTAACCGACTATAAAGAGACATTTATAGAGAGGCAGATATTAATTTCACTGTAAAAATTAAAATTTCTTTTAATAAAATTTCTCGAATATTTAGGGCGGTAGATGTAATGAATTACTGTTAAAATTGTTTAATTAATTTTTGTATGTTTCCAATTTTCGAATAATGTTTTGGATAAACTGAAAGAAGTTTACCCAGTACTCAACAACTTATTCGCAAGTTGAAAAAAAAGATACAATAAAAATTAAACAAGCAGACTTTGTTGGTTCTTTTTATTCAAACTTAGTGGATGAATACTTGCTGCCTAAATATAACTTATTCATATATATATATATATATATATATATATATATATATGAAAATAAATAAAAAAAGAGGAAAATTATATTTTTCTCGCCTGCGTTTTTCGTCGCGTGAAGGACTTTATCACGGTAAAGAGTTAGAATGAATTTTATTTTAAATCAGTTATCTATAAAGAAATTTTTCGGCTATTAAGAAAAACCAAAGAAACGCTCATAAATATTCATAAGATTTAATTGGTGTAGATAGACCCTACTATCACCCTATTCATACTCCTTCCTCTTTTTTTGGACAGGAGTAGACGCTCATACCTTGTTTCCTGTTTTGGAAGCAGTTCCTGGTTTCTTTCCTCTCCTTAGGTCTTGATATTAGTGCTGTTCTAAATTTTTGGAATGTATGTGGATGGGGATAACTTCCCCTCATTTTGAGGGGAACAGATTGGCAGTTTCCTGGTTGATGCTTCCGACTGGTAATTAGGAGCCCTAACTCTAGGGTAGCGCCTTGAGAGGCTGCTTTGATCAACAGTTGATAATAATATCGGGGTATCTTGTTGTGCTATGTCTCGCTTGGATGGGTGTTCCTGCAAGTACTTCCGGTGGGCAACCCTGAGGTCACATTATGCTGCAGTCTGTGCCAGTTTCTTTCCTATACATGTTGTATTTGACGACCGGCTGACACTGTTACACTTGGCCCCTCCTTACCGAAAAAGATCACTAATTATGACATCACACAAAGTAAGAACTGAAACTAAACCAGCTAAACATAAATCACCTAAACCTACTAACATCTCTTTTTCGAACGTCCGTGGCATCTGTACCAAATTTTGCAGCGTTGAATCTTTTATCAAAGTAACCCCCCATGACATCTTAGCTCCATGTGAAACTCACCTTGACCCCACTATTCCTTCCTCTGATTTCTATATCATTGGTTATCTTCCCCTCTTCAGAAAGGACTCTAATGTCCATATGCATGGATTTGGCATTTATATCAGCGAACATCTCTCTCTAGCTAGGGTGATTTCTCTTGAATCTCCTGATCATTCCTACATGTGTCTCAGTCTCTCTCTACTAAGCTCGGTTAGCTGTCTTTTCTTTCTTTAGCGCTCCCCTTCATCTCCTAACTGTTCCGTACTTGACAGCATCTCTAAAAATATAGATAAGGCGATCTTCTCTCATTCATTCGTCCATATATTTGTGTTTAAAGACTATAATGGTCACCATGCCAAGTGGCTGGTGACCATTATAGTGGCTCTGTGGCTCTGTCACAGTTTTTGCTGCTGTTCATGCCATGAACTTTTCAATCACTCAATCCCTTACGCAAGTAGTTGATTTTCCCCCATCTGTCTTTTCTATAAATATTTTCATGGTTTCTGTTCTGACGAGCTTATCTCTCTGGTGCCATCTCTACACGAATTTACTCGTGCTACTAGACTGGCGATTAGGTTCCACAATTTTACTATGAAAACGGTAAAATGTAATCGCCTTTTGTACGCCGTTAGTTTTTTTTTCTCGCTCTTCCCGCGTGTGGAACTTTCTTCCGTACACTTGCTTCTCTACCAGCTACAATCTCCCAGAGTTTAATTGCAACGCCAATTGCCATCTTTTATCTCTTTAATTCTAATCTTTCTTTTATCCCTTTCCCGACACCCCTATGTTGTTATATGTTATATGTTTCGTTATACTTGTTATATGTTATATGTTTCGTTATACTTTTCTTACTAGTAAAAGGCGCACTTGTAACAATCCTGCCTTGCTTGGGGTTAATCGATTAAAAAAACATATTTTCCTATCACGATTTCGCGATTATTCATACCAGTAGATATAAATGAATATACCGTTTAATTATAAACAAACAAAACATAGCATCTACTTAAATACGAATATCCATTAAAAATAATGTTGAAACAAATGAATTATAAAAAAATGTATACATATATGTGTGCGTGTGTTTGTGTGTGTGTGTGTGTGTGTGTGTGTGTGTTCTGTGTGTGTGTGTTCTGTGTGTGTTCTGTGCAGTTTAGGGTGCATGTTTCTGCGGGTATATTTGTGTTTCTTTTTAATGCTCATAATGCGTCTACATTAGCACTTGTGTACACTCCGATATATATATAATCATCCGCAGACAGATCTGTTTCGCTGTATCACAGCTCATCAGTACGGCTTAGACATTGCTTTTAGCCAGGATTGAATTGTCACCAGTCAGTGATTCTACCTTTGAGCTATGGGCGCTCAGAAGGCAGACTTGTTGCTTGTGATATACCATGTAAACATACTCCAGTAGCCAAGCGTGTTCTAATTCATAACTGAATGAACTATGCGTAGATGCATTCTGTTTTTTCAAAGTCTAAGTTTTTTAAAGTGCTCAGTCAGAGTGTGAGAGCGTAAATAGTCATCCTCAGACAGATCTGTTTTGCTATATCACTGCATATCACTACAGTTAGACATCTGATTGCTTTTAGCCAGGATGGAAACTCTATCGAATTGTCATCAGTCAGTGATTCTACCTCTGAGCTATGGGCGCTCAGTAGAAGAAGACAGACTTTTTGCGTGTGTTATATACCATGTGTATATGTGTGTGTGTGTGTGTGTGTGTGTGTGTGTGTGTGTGTGTGTGATTAAAACAGAGACAAGAGGCAAAAAACACCATAAAGCTCGTCAAATATAGTTTTCCTCTTGTCTTTTCTTAAAATCATACTCTTTCTATCTTCTGAATATTTAAGAATATTTACTTACACGTGTCTATGTTTACAATATTGTTGGGTTTTTCAGAATTCAGATCAAATATTTAACTTATCTAATGTGATGGTTTCAAAATAATTGATTAGCTAATTCTTTGCTTTTTTAAATATATTGACCGAAGTTCCGAAGAATTTTCTTGAGTTATTGTTTGAAATGAATACACGACTTGAAATGTTTTAAATTGGACAAAAATGACCCCGATATTTGCATGGATTCTACTAATCAAATTCGGAATAGCTTATTTTCAACAATATTTAACAGTGATTATTTCACTTTATATACAACTTTCTATCTATCTATCTATCTATCTATCTATCTATCTATCTATCTATCTATCTATCTCATTCTATTCGTATCTATCTACTTACATCCTTGCTGTATCAATGTAGCAGGTGTAAGGGAAAAATAACTTCTATCGTAACATTGTATCGTATCGTACAATGTCAATTTTGTAGACATTCTTATCAGAAACTTTCGTTTTTATCCCTAGGGTTTTTCACTCATTTTCTGGTTACACTACCACCTGCCACAACCAATGTCGCCAACCACCATTCTTACTTCTCTATTTTTCACAAAGTGCCAGTAGATAAGGTCTTGGACAATTTTTAAACTAAACCTCTTTTTACCGGAATGAAACTGAAAAGAGATATTTTAAATAAGGAACGTGGAATAGGATCATACGCCTCTCGTCTGCTTGCCTAATGCTCGGAATACTGGGCTAAGTCGGTAAGTGTCACTTTGTAGACACTAGCTGGCAGTAATTAATAATACAGTTCTGTAAATATAACTTAAGCCTTCCGCTCTGAGTGTTTCTATCTAATGTTTAGTCCTAGTTTTTTTTTTTTTTTTTACTGTCATTTTTGTTGCATTTTTTAAAATTGTGGTTCTTCTGTTTTATAAGGGAGGGTTACTTTGTTTATTTCATTGCGTTATTACATTTCGTCAATATTTGTTTATTTGTTTGGTCGACTGCTGAAAAGTGTTGTTTTATTTGGGTCTCATATTTTGCTAGTTTAGACGTGGTAAGTATTGTCATTGTCGCATCTAGCAACACGTAAACGTGACGACGCATTCACAGGAACACACTGTTATGCACACACGCTCCAGCTCATCCCCATACATACTCAAAATCAAATGCGTTTGCAGTAAACAGACCTACACAAAAGAATTCTTCCTAAATAACCAAAATAAACGCAAACACACACACACACACACACACACACACACACGCGCGCACACACGCACGCACACACACACACACACACACACACACACACACACACACACACACACACACAAACCAAACACGCAATAAACGCATATAGAAAACTAAACATTTAAAAGAAGGCCGTATTACGATATCTGCCCTACTCCCCCACTGAAGCGAGATGTGACACAATATCATTTTTTAATGTGGGCAACCTGAGCACGTACGCTCAGGTCAGTCAGTCAGTGAAGTGCCATACGTGAAACACTCTTGGGCGATCATGTCTCGAAAGAGACATGACTGACTGGGCAGAAGATTATCCCGGAGTTGGTTGTCATTGCTTTCTGCGGTAGACTGGTTGCCAGCCAAGGCTATAGAACCCAATCTGTCCTGTTATTTAACCCATAACTGGAAGGAATAGACGGATTAATACCTTTCCCAAGGGTATTTGCGCGTAAGTGAATGCAATGAATTCAGCTGGAATTCGAACTCGGCTCTCCGATTTCTTGTTCCGAGCCGATATCCAATGCACCACCACGCGCCCCGCTTACGCGGTAACTGGGAACCTAACTAATCTTAACTGGTCAAAGCTAGTTATAGCTTCTTTTTTTTTTTAATCATATCACCACGAGCAAAGCGGGAACGCCACTGATGTGCAGGGGGCTACATAAGAGTAAAAGGATTAAGTGCCATACGTGATACACGCATTGGCCGATCATGTCTCGAAAGAGACAGGACTGACTGGGCAGAAAATTATCCCGCAGTTGGTTGTCATTGCTTTCTGCGGTAGATTGTTTACCAGCCAAGGCTATAGAACCCACTCTGTTCTATTATTTAACCCATAGCTGCTCCCCGATTTCTCGTTCCGAGTCGATATCCACTGCACCACAACACACATCCTCATAAGCATAAGTACAATACACAAAAACACGCTAAACGTATATACATATGCACACGCTAAGCATGACTGTACACGCAAAATGCAGAAAAACGGTTAAACACACAACGCACACATACTACATACATGTATTAATCACATTAACACGCACTGAACACTCGCAGACACACTCTCATCCAAAATAGACACATATACACGCACTAAATACGTATGCACTCGCACAACACACACATGCTAAAACCATAAACAGATATAAAGTAAATATATATACTTATACATACACCTAATATATATACACAAACACTGCATACACAAGCCCAGATAACTTCAGTCAGTCAGTTAAGTGCCATACGTGATACACTCTTGGGCGATCATGTCTCGAAAGAGACATGACTGACTGGGCACAAGATTATCCCGCAGTAGATTGCCATTACTTTCTGCGTTAGACTGATTACCAGCAAAGGCTATAGAACCCAATCTGTCCTGTTATTTAACCCATCAGTGGAGGGAAGAGACTTTCCAAAGGGTATTTGTGCGTAAGTGAATGCAAAGAATTCAACTGGAATTCGAACGCGGCACTCCGATTTGATGTCCCGAGCCGATATCCATTGCACCACAACGCACATCCTAAATTATGGGGTTCTTTAAAATTGATGGTCACAAGATAAATGCGGAGATTTTTTGTAAGTTCTTGGACAAGCTTTTTTTTTAGTCGTACAGGTCACAAGCAAGATTTATTTTAAAATGTGTCAGAGAGAGTGAGCTGACCATTTTCAGCCTTTTTAGCAATGGATTTTACATCTGAGTTCCACTGGAATTGTGGAGTGAAACTGAAATCCAGTAGCCTTTTAAAACACGGAGATTCATTGAGACTGGAAACTGTCATTGGGTGTATAGAAAATTCAGGATTTGATAGACAATGATGAAATGATACTGGCTTCGTTTTTCAGCTATAGACATTGAGCTGTTAGAGTTTTTTTTTTTGAAGATCATAATGATTTGATGATACAAGTCCTACTAATTAACACAGAGATGGTGAGGGAGATGGATTCAATACTTTCCCAGGGACATTTGCACGTAAGTGAATATAATGAACCTTACTGCAATTAGAACTCTACTCTTCAGTTTCCATTACCGAGCCGTTATCCATTACACCATCCGCACACCCAAAAATAAAGCATCTGGTATTTTCAAGCAGTTACCCATCTAGGTACTAACAAGACGCGATGTTGCTTAACTTCGGTGATCGTACGAGAAGTGAGAATATCCAGCCCTAATATAGAGTGTAATGCGTTAGTTTGGGCCCGACTTGACACTCGTAAAGATAATGCTAGATACTTTCTAGAGCGATAGAGAGAACCGTCCATTTTCCTAGTTTAGTTAGCAATGAATTGTATATATGCATTCCACTTGGGATGTGGAGTGAACTTGTCTGAATAGATGTTTGGGAGATAGTTCTGCCGCACCCGGTTGAGTAGGGTTGAAGCAAAATAACTAAATAACAGTAAATTATATTTCTCTATGGAGATTTATTCTTTATTTATGATCTGTGCTTTCTAAAAATGATGAAGATAAATTACCTCCTGCAGCAGACCACTAATCGGAAGTTTTGAAGTTTTGAAAAGCGTAAACTCACCTCATAATTGTTGTTGTTCACAGGTTCACATTGACTCAGGGTGGTAGCATCTGTTAGGGTCTTAGATATGGGAAAATAGCGAACCTTCAAACAAAAACTAACAGTACATTTTTATAATAAAATGAACAACAACACATTTTTATAATAAAATGACCAACAATACATTTTTATAATGGAATGGACAAGAGTACATTTTCATAATAAAATGACCAACAATGCCTTTTCATAATAAAATGACCAACAATACATTTTATAATAAAATGACTAACAGTACATTTTTATAATAAAATAACCAACAATACATTTTATAATAAAATGACTAACAGTACATTTTTATAATAAAATAACCAACAATACATTTTATAATAAAATGACTAACAGTAAATGTTTATAATAAAATAATCAACAATACATTTTTATATTAAAATGACCAACAATATATTTTTATAATAAAATGACCAACAATACATTTTATAACAAAATGACTAACAGTACATTTTTATAATAAAATAACAAACAACACATTTTCATAATAAAATGACCAACAATGTATTTTTGTAATAAAATGACCAACAATACATTTTATAATAAAATGACCAACAATAAATTTTTATCGAAAAATGATAATAAATGTAACTCTAAAAAATATGAAATAACATTTTTATTGTAAAATTGCCAACAATTAATTTTTTTTGTGAAATTGGTAATACGTTTTAAGATCTAAAACTATATATTCAAAATATGCCATTTCCTTGAATGTATAAAGTATGTAAAAATATATATTGAGTTGAATTTTTAGAATTGTCTTCAAAATATTTAGATTTTGGCATTAAATAACCCATAGCCATTGATATACGTGAAACAAAATCAGCAAAGCAACGAAGTCAGAAGTCATCGTGGAAAAGGGTTTGAGCGTCTGGCCTCCTTAAAAAAATCAAAACAAAACAAAACTGTTAATCACGCCAGAGTATGCGTTCTTTCCCCAAAACTCTAAGGTCATCTCAGCATAGTTGTAATGTAAACCACAGGTGGGCTCAATGGGTGCTGAATAAACATTAATGTGACTGAAGAGTTACCTGTACAACAAGCAATGCCTAGCCGTCTCAGCAGACGGGTGAGCTCGGAAGATGAGTAAGCCGGCCATTATCTATCTATCTATCTATCTATCTATCTATCTATCTCATTCTGTTCATCTATCTATCTATCTATCTATCTATCTATCTATCTATCTATCTTTTTTTTTTTTTAATCATATCACCCCGAGCAAGGCGGTAACGCCACTGATGTGCAGGGGGCTACGTAAGAGTGAAAAGATTGGAAAAAAGAAAGCCGGATCCACATCCTGAACAGGGAACAAGGGATGAGCCTCTACACATGTACAATAGACGTGGGTGGAGTGTGAACCGGGCGATAGTTTAGTCTATCTACTCCAATTGAGAAAAAAAAAAAATGAAAAAGAAAGAAAAGTGAAAAAATTGGAAAAGAGAAAGCCGGAAACCACATCCTGAACAGGGAACAAGGGATGAGCCTCTACACATGTACAATAGACGTGGGTGGAGTGTGAGCCGGGCGATAGTTTAGTTTATCTACTCCAATTGAGAAAAAAAAAATGAAAAAGAAAAAAAAAAGCAAAGTGAAAAGATTGGAAAAGAGAAAGCCGGAAACCACATCCCAAACAGGGAACAAGGGATGAGCCTCCACACCCGTACAACAGACGTGGGTGGAGCGTGAACCTGGCGATAGTCCAGTCTATCTACTCCAATTGAAAAAAAAAATAACCTAATAAATAAAAAAATAAAAATAAAAATAAAAGGGGCCATGAGTTAACTAAGTTTTAACTTAGTTAAAGTCCAGTAAAAAAATAATTTCTTTGAAAAAAATACAAAAAAAAAAACAAAACAAAAAAAAAACGCACTCGTTCAAATAACTATGACACTTTTAAAATTAGCCACAATAAAAAGTTAAAATAAAATAAAATCAAAGTAAAATCATTACTTACTAGTAAAGTTGTTCCCCCCCCCGCCCAAAACACATGTTCAACAGAAGAATTATTTTATCTTTTTGGATACTACGTGAATGTATGCGGGGTGGGTATAGGAGTCAACTAGACAATGGCTGAGCAAAGAAGACGACCAAGGCATTTAACATTTAATCAGCCCGGTTGAATAGTTAGATTCCGGCATTAAATAACCCATATATGTGCTTATATGATGCTAAACAAAATCAGCCAACAACTTTCAAATTTTTGTAAAAGAACGATCTATAAATTATGATAAGAAACAAGAAAACTGAGATTAAAGAAATACATGTGAAAAAGCAATGAAAACTTTCTACGATTTATACTTTTTTCTTACTAACTTCTGGTTATTTCGCATAGTAAAAAAGAGGTCAGTATGTGGATAGCATGTGACTTGGAGAACCCTGGAGTACGTTATGTCACTTTGCCAGTATTAAAAAAAAGATACACAAACGTCTTAATCATTTAATAAGTCTTTGAGGTTTAAATTCTAACAGCTAACGAAGCAAGCACTATAAACCCACAGAATAAGAAATAATCAATTAAAAAAAAGTACAAAGCAAAACAAAACGACAGAAACGAAAACACACACACACACACACACACACACACACAGTGAAGAGGGGAGATATGAAAAAAAAATGGATAAAAATCCAAGCAACGATCAGACGTGAGGTACTTTCTGATACTTTTAAACCTATATCCATCATGCATTTTTTGTGGGGTAGGGGTTGGATATGTGAAACAGCACCACACGAGGGATTCAGGGGTGGGTGGATATTTTTTTTTATTTATTTTTACTTTTTTTGGTTGCAGGTTGGCGGGCAAGCCTATGCGCAAACGGTGTTCGAGTCTGGAATTATGATAAACATGAAGAAGATGAGACAGTTTTTAGCTCCCCGTCTTCATCCCCCACCCACAAATCCTCTTTCTTCGCTAAGAATGCTATTACCAACCCTCGCATTGGTCCGTCTCTCTCTCTCTCTTTCTCTCTCTCTTTCCTCTCGTTCTAATTTCTTCCGATGCCATAATCCCCCACGTGAATGCATGTGAAAAGAAATGTCCATCATGCTGCCGTCTGGCCACAACCGGAAGGATTACCTCTTCATTCAACCATCTTTATATATATATATATATACAAACGACTGCATACATATATTGTTCATATAGATTTTTGAAAACACGTATATATATAAATATACAACGCTACCGACTACAAATTGCTTTTTAGGGCAGGTACATACCATGTATCCACAGTTATATATGTGGGAAAAGAGATGAAGTGAGGCGTAGTAACGAGAAGAAAGATAATGCATGCAAATTTCAGTAAATCTACTGCATTTTCCCGTATATACAGATATTGAAGAGGATTTTATACCAGTAAGGACCTCTCTCTCTACATCTATCATTCTCTGCATATCATACTCAGTCGTTAGATAGATAGATCTATCTATCTATCTATCTGGTTGCTACAAAGATAATGGGCTTACGGCCATATCACGTTGAATATACCGGTTCTCGCTCGATCACCGCAGTTAAGCAACGTTGAGCCTGGTCAGTACTTAGATGGGTGACCGCTTGGGTATACCAGGTGCTGTAAGCGTTTCGAGATGGATATGCGTTGTGGTGCAGTGGATGTCGGCTCGGAAAGAGAAATCGGTGAGCCGAGTTCGAATTCCAGTTGAATACCCTGGATTCACTTAAGCACTGGTACCCTTGGGAAAGGTATTAATCCGTCCCTTCCCTCCAGTAATGGGTTAAATAACAGTGTAGGACTTGGGGACCCTGCTCTTAAACAAATCCTAATGAATCTTGATACTCGAAAGGAAAATGTATTACTAGACACAAAACTTATGTAAAAACAACAGTAAATTGTTGAAAGAAAAAGGTATTCCCAGAAGTAAAATTTAGTTGGCAATTTAGGTTACTGGAATTTCTGTAAATAATACGCTCTTAAGTCTGCCTTTCTCTGCCGTGTGCCGATAGTTTAGGGATAAAATCTCGGTCGAGTTGAAGCAATCGGTTGTCTAGCCCCACTGATGAGCTGTGAAACCAGCCGAGGTTGATATGCCATAAAAACAAAACAACCAACCAACAAAAATAATGGCCGCTTGAAGTGTTACATACTGAAAAGCCATTTTAGCATAGCGGTAGATATTAGGTAAATTTTGGTATACATAATAATTAATGGGTGCTCTTTAATAATTTTTAACTTATTTTCAGACAGAATTATTCTTGAAGCATAGAAGCCCTTAATTATGAACATGACAAACTAGGATCTCTGTTTACTTTTCTTGCATGAGTTCAAACTTGGGCGCAATGCCTCCCAAACTTCTGCCAATATCAACAGAGCCGGTGGGGGAGACATGGGTTCACAAGTGATCGGACAGTACGAAGGTGGTTCCAGAAATTCTTTATTCCTGACGGGAGCCTTAAAGATGAAAAAAGTCGAGGACGGTCATGCAGTCTTGACAATGAACAATTCCAAGCAGCTGTTGAGCAAAACCAACGTCAAAGTATCAGAGAAATGTCTTAGACGCTTGGTGTCGGCACTGCAAGTGTCTCACGTTATTTGCAGAGTATTGGTAAGGTGAAAAATTTGCTTGTGATCTCAATGAAAATCAAGAACATTTGAAGTATGCTCGATGCTCTTTCTGCGTAACAGAAATGATCTATTTCTTGAACGAATAGTCATTTGTGATGAAAAGTGGATCCTTTATGATAGCCGCAAACGATCATGTTAATAGCTTGATTGGATGAGTCTCCCAAACATTTCTCAAAGATAAAATTGCATCAGCAAAATATTATGGTGACTGTCTGGTGTTCTGCAATTGGTGTTATCCGCTACAGCTTTTTGGAAGCCAATCAGGGCATTAATGCAGAGCTTTACTGCAATCAACTTGCTGAAACCCATGCACACCAGTAAAAAATAAGACCTGCATTGGTGAATCGACGTCGTCCAATTCTGTTCCACGATAATGCGTGGCCACATGTTACAAGAATGACGTTGTAAAAACTAATAGACTTGGGATACGAAAGTTTACCACATCTAAACTTATTTATAAATGGAACTTTGTCTGTGTGTGTGTGTGTGTCCGTTACCTATAGACTCCGAAACGGCTGAACCGATTTTCTTGAAAATGTACACAGTTGTACTATAAGCGTCTGAAAGTGTTGTTACCTGGTTTTGTGGCGAGGCACCCCCAATAAATATCAAAAATCGATAATCGAAAAAATCGGTTTATAGAAGGAGTGGTCCAATTTTAATCAAATTTGATACACTCATAGACAAAGACATAAGAAACGATATTCAGAAGTTTCAAGGTTCTTACAATAGTGCAGAAAATCGATAATATATACATATGTGTGTGTGTGTGTGTGTGTGTGTGCATACATATTTATATATAGCCATTCGTATACAGGGCTGTTTCACAGCTCATCAGTGAGGCTAGACAACCGATTGCTTCAACTTTTCCGAGATTTTATCCCTAAACTATCGGCACACGGCAGAGAAAGGCAGACTTTAGAGCGTATTATTTACAGAAACTCCAGTAACCTAAATTGTTCAGTTCATAGCTGAAGAACGTTGCATAAAGCAGTAAGTGCCTACTGTTTATAAAATCTAGCCTCCTCCAGAGTGCTCAGTCGACAGACAGATAGCCGAGAGCATAAACAGTTATCCGCATACAGGCCTGTTTTGCTTTATCACAGATCATCAGATTTTATTTACAAGTAAGGCGATAAATGCCCCTACGTCGCATGTTGAGATTGAAAGACAATAAATTCACGGGTTATGTGGAGACAGAAAATGAAGATTGATGATGCATATTTATTTGAAGATCCTAACTGACAGGAGAGTAAGAAGTCATAAGAGTTTCACAAAAGAGACTATAAGCATATAACTTACGGCAACAACTAGGAATTTTAATAGTAAAACGACTGAACCGAGTTTCTAATCCAGTCCTGTGCTTAAATTTGAGAAGTCGAGTTTATCAAAGAGGAATGTTCATCATAACAATTACCAAGAAAATATTTATAGAACGGAAGCTACGTTACGGCGTGGGAAAGCGAACTGAAGTCGATATCAGGATCATTAATCGTGTAGAATCTTCTTTGTGTTCTGCCACAAAACAACGTAATGTGGCAGACGTTTTCGATGCACAAATAGGAGACGTCTAAATATGCAAGATAGTGAGACGACGTTCCTGTCAGAAAAAACTTAGCAATAAATTCGATATAATGGTTCCACATAATGTCAGTGAGAGGGAAAAGGCGCAGTTAGCTGTTCTCCTGGAGGTTAGCATCAGCCATTTTGAGAAAAGGCAAAAAGTCTATGTCTTAGTTTTTCTACTCTGCCTCTTTTTCTCCACACACACACACACACACACACACACACACACACACACACACACACACACACACAGGATATTCATAAAGTCCGTGTGTATTGCACATACAAATAAACTTATAAATTGCACACGGACGCTATGGACACTATGTATATCCTTCACATATCCCGTAACCGAAAACATCTCGTTGTTAGAGAAGCCCTCTACATAAAATATCTGACCCCCAGTATTAATCAAATCCTATTTAGCAGCGGAAATAATGTGTTAAATATTTTTTAACATAGAAAAAATTCAACTCTCTCTCTCTCTCTCTCTCTCTCTATATATATATATATATATATATATATATATATATATATATATATATATACGGGTAATTTAATTTTTACACTCTTCAGCCAACTAACGGAAAATGTAAGAATTTTAGAAAGTATAAATAAAAAATTAATCAAATTTACTTTGTTTTTTATATTCAACTAAACATATTTAAAAGAAAAGTTGCTGCTCAAATATTCCTCTCTATACACATACAGAGACACAGACACTCAGACACACAGACACTCACATACACACACCTATATATATATATATATGTGTGTATCTGTGTGTGTGTGTAAAATGTGTGTATATTGATATATGTATGTGTGTGTGAAATGTGTATATATATATATGTATATATATATATGTGTATATATATACAATTTGTTATATATACTATATTATTTATATATTATATATGCGCGGTACTTATTTGAAAGCGCTCAATATCATTGATTGAGATAACATTAATTTAGATAGGTGTGAGTTTGTGACGCTGGTTTATCTGACGATCGTAAGAGCGTGAAACCCAGGGTCACAAACTCACACCTATCTGAATTAATATACATACATATATATATATATATATATATATATATATATATATATATATAGAAAACAATTAAAAAGTATAAAAAAATGTCATTTAACTCATCTGAGTTTCATAACGGATTAAATACATTCATATGCCAATGGCTTATTCAGTTTACGCAGTGGTTAGGCACATGCCCAATATCTTGCTTAATAATAAACACCAAGCATCTACTCTAATAACTTTATATATATATATATGTATATATATATATATATATATATATATATATATATATATATGGGTAGAGTCGCCGACTGACGCCATTTCGGTCGGGTTTCAATCCTGGGTAAAAAAAGCAATCGGAGTCTAACCGTACTGATGAGCTGTGATACGGCGAAACAGATCTGTCTGCGGATGACAATATATATATATATATATATAAACATAATATTCGGACCTAGGCTATTATTGCTATTAGTTGGGTGACAGATGTTTATATGGGCCAAGTATTTATTTAATATCGCAGCACTATGCTGTGAAATATATTTATCTAGGTTCTTAACGCAGCTATAAGTGACTTTTACAATTTTCTTGTCGAGAGTTTTTTTTAGTGTGTGTGAAATGTTTGTGAATTAAGTTTAAGAGGAGTTTACCAATGTTTGTTTGGACTTTACGACCAAAGGGTAGGTTAAACCAAATAATGTTACGTTTACATGATTTCTTCTTATTTTTGCCTACCTTGTTTTTAACAGAGTATTCTAAACTAGGATTGAGTTTATTTTTTCTGAACCAGTAATGTATTAATTATAGAGTTGTCGAAAATTTAGACGTAGGACATTATGCATATTTATTAATATATATATATATATATATATATATATATATATATATATATATATATATGTAATACAGCTCTGTTTATACATTTATCACTGTTTTATTAACACCTGAATAATAATACTATACATGTGTGTACACTGATATGTATATTTACTAATTCGCGTCACAATATATATATATATATATATATATATATAATAAATTTCGAAGTTCGAAAGTGTTGTATAATCATTTCTACATGAAATCCCTAAGAGATTTCACATATTATCCCCTCCCTCTTTTTTAGAGCTAGACAAAGCCAAATGTTTTAATTTTTTACTTACAAATCAATCTAAAAGTAATTGTTATTAATCCCACCCATCTTGTTTTTTCTGTGACGTAAATTGTTGAACTTCCGCCAGTAATATCTTATTTTGCTTTGAATTTTGAAAGTTACCAATGATATGTGAAATCTCTCTTAGTGATTTCATGTAGAAATGATCATACAACACTTTTGAACCTCGAAATTTATTTTATTTATAATTGGCTCTGTAATTTAAATATTAATTACATTGAGCCCTCCACCTGGATCATTTTTTAATATTAAAATATTAATATTAATTAGGATCAGGTTTTTCGGATTTACCTTTCTGCTTTTCCTTTTGGATTAAATTTTATATATATATATATATATATATATATATATATATATATATATATATATATATATATAATTAATAGTTAATACGAACGGAAGTACATTCCATAGTTAGCTGTTTACTTTTAAAAAGTGCTCAATACAAAAGTAGAGTGTAGATATATAGTTATTATTATTATTATTATTATTATTATTATTATTGTAATAATAGCATACTGCAACTCAATAGCTATAAAGTTTCGATATTTAATACACCATCATCAGGCAGTGAAATGTAGTTGATTTACTAAGTTTTTAATTATACAGATAAGGATATTTAAAAAATGAAAGTAAAATAGAAATAAAAAAAGGTCATCAAATTAGATTAATAAAATGGGGTGGAAGAATTTTAATGAATTCTGTGTGGAGACGCCTACAAAAAATGTCAAAATGTGTAGCCATAGAAGACTAGACTTGTAAAACGCATACAACATCCAGTTGAACATAGAATAAACAACAATTCCTTAACTGAAGACATTTTCTATAAACACAGTCATTGCTATAATACAACCCTAAAAACAACGGCTATAAATTCAATGATATTAAATATTATAAGCAAAATAATAATACCAAACATTATCGAATAAGAAAAATAATTTGGTACACACCATCATATGACCAAATGGTTAGTACCAAGCATCATATGACCAAATGGTTAGTACCAAGCATCATATGACCAAATGTTTAGTACCAAGTTAGGCAATAAATTCCTTAACCTAATTCAGAAACACTTCCCAACTAATAACCCTCTTTCAGTATCTTCAGGCGTTTTATATTAACTCTTATATTTTAACTGATCATCTAACGGTTTTTCGAAAGCATAACAGGAAGTTCCAGAACGCATAACTTTAAAATAAAGTTTAAAATATGGAAGGGGCTGGTAAAAAATTCTAAACATTTTCATCTGTGTTTTTACGAATCTAAGATATATTTTATGAGGTGCTTACATTTGGACATTACTTCGGATATTACATTTAACAATATTTATCGTTCTGCAAATGACACTATAGATAACTTCTCTTTTTGGCATTATGTGCAGACATCACCACCATCATTGCATGGTCTGGCCATTTTTTTAATATATTCCATGTTACATAAGGATCATTTTTTTATTAATTTCAACTCATGGTTGGCTAGTTTGGTACCACTTTTAAGGCGTTTGAGTTTGAATGTCAACTTGTGATTATACCATCATTTTTTAAAATTTCCCTCAGTACATCTTACATATATTTTTCTCTGTCTATTTGTATTTTGTACTTCTGCTTTGTAAATAATTCTTTCTGTTTTACAAACAGATAATATAAAACGCCTGAAGATACCTAATGGTTGAAACTAAGTTAGCATAATTGACTAAGCTTTCGAATTAGAATATATATATAAAACACATAATATATATGATACAATTTCTATATACCTTTTTATTATTATAAACGTTATATATTATATATATGAAGTTTATTATAATAATATACATATATTATATATATATATATGTAAATATATAAAACGTTTTATTTTTACATATATATATATATATATATATATATATATATATGTGTGTGTGTGTGTGTGTGTGTGTGTATTCGTTCACATACATAAATACGCACACATTCAATTACTGTATATTACTCTTGAATAACAGACGAATGCATGATATATATAACATTTGTAATACTATAATAATAAAAAGTGCATATATCCGTTCTTACACATATAACATGAACACATTATATACATATGTACGTACATATATATATATATATATATATATATATATAGTGTATCGAGGCAGCAAGTAATTTTCTAAACATATGCTGTTAAATATAAAAGACAATGAATGTCTATTATGTTTAATCATGAGCCGTTCTAAATGTCGTATTTTTGCTTTAATTTCAGTTGAAAATAAAAACAAAAATTCTCCAACATTTGGATAATTATTTATTGATTTGCTTCTAAGCTTTCGGCTCACATGAGCCATCTTCAGAGATGTTGTTTAGACTGAAAAATTATAACATTCACCATCACCGACGATTTTATTTTGTGTTGACATAAAACTCCGCTTGGCAACGGCAATAGTTACCAAAAATAATAAACGCACTTCTTAAATTTGCGATGCGGTTTTATGACGTCACACCGCGTGATAGCTCAAAATGACAACAAATAGTACTCTGATCAGAAAAATGACATGTAAGTCTACATCTTTCTGATCAGAGTACTATTAAACAACATTTCTCTGAAAAACATAAATATGTAGGTAATATCAGACAGATTTTGGTCAACAATACGGTGATCCTTACTCATACACAGTAAGAGGAACCTGCAGATATTGGAGGCCATGCACATCAAATCTAAACAACCAACACTCAATAAAATCAACTTTAAATCCGGAAATAACATATTACATTGCATTTGACTACATGGTTTTGTTGTCATTTCGCGCTATCCCGCGGTGTGACGTTATAAAACCGCATCGCAAATTTAATAACTGCGTTTATTATTTTTGGTAACTATTGCCGTTGCCAAGCGGAGTTTTATGTCAACACAAAATAAAATCGTCGGTGATGGTGGATGTTATAATTTTTCAGTCTAAACAACATCTCTGAAGATGGCTCATGTGAGCCGAAAGCTTAGAAGCAAATCAATAAATAATTATCCAAATGTTGGAGAATTTTTGTCTTTATTTTCAGCTGAAATTAAAGCAAAAATACGACGTTTAGAACGGCTCATGATTAAACATAATAGACATTCATTGTCTTTTATATTGAACAGCATATGTTTATGTATATGGTCGAGTTTCGATCCCGGCCAGAAGCGGATGTGTCTAGCCACACTGATGAGCTGTGATACAGCGAAACAGGCTGGATGACTAATATATATATATATATATATATATATATATGGATAAACATATTATTCTTTCGAAATACTTCTAAGTGCAGCATTCATATCTTTTCACATACATACATCTCGTAATATCTATGTCTATCTGTATGTAGATATTTATACATATTTTATAGCATGCGCGTCAGCGACGCTAATCTACAACAAAAAAGAAATCTTTCAAACCTGACAGGTCACAACCATACACCGGACGCTACTTACTAACAACCATTTAACTGTTGGTCAGCCGATTTATATTAGACGTTTCATTTTAATACGATCTGCCGTTTCTGTCTTTACCATTTGTCGAGCTTTTATTTTGTTCTTGTGCTTTTCACCCTTGCCCCTCTCTCCGCACCCACTCTCCTTTACGTTCCGTTTGTACGCCATAACTGAAAAAATTGATCTCATTCCGGCAAAAAAGGACGGCCCTCATCATTTTTGTTTCCGTTGCTCGTTGAGTAATCATGCCGAATATATTTGACAGATCGGAACAAATTTAGCCTGAACGACTATTTTGTGGTCAGTCTTTCTTTTTACTTCCTTCGCATTTGGTGGTATCAACTGATCTGCCTGGGGCACAAACATTCGCTAATCTGACTTTATCCCAAATCCTATTGTAGTTTTTAGATTTACAATGATTGTTACAGTTATTATTATTATTATTATTATTATTATTATTATTATTATTATTATTATATATGCATTTTCACACTAGTAATGACTGATTGCTTACACTGGGGGTCAAGTAATTGCAAGTTTTCTCAGATCATCAGTGGTCCTCCCAGTTTTCGGTTTGATCTTAGCCTTAGATTCTTTCTCAAACTTCTTTATGTAACAATGTGAGTGCAAGCTACTCATGGCCGAAAGAATTTATTATGAAACCGACTACGAGATATCTCGTCGTTTGGCGGACCTGAAAGAGACTACCATCGCCTTTAAATGGTTTGTTTTTCATTATTTTTTAACTTTTTTCAGCGCAGTCTTTTCGGTTATTACATAAAGTTTTAAAAAATTCAAAAAAAAAATTCAATATTTAAACAGTTTTGGTGGGGTTCTCAGTTTCTCATACAACGTTATAGTAAATCGATCCTCCATTTTAGAGCAACACGCATTGGGATCGCTTTGTTTTTGTTTTTTGGGGGGGAACGAGTTGCTGATCTGTTTTTTTTGTTTTTGTTTTTTTGGTCTTTTTCAAGTTTTCTTCAGTTCTTACGATGGCATCTTACTCAGAAACTCTAAGAATGTCTTTCTTCAAAAATTTCGCAAAGGATTCAGTTGTTGAATATGCGCAAGCAGAAATGTTAATTGCACAGGATCGATTTACTATAAGGTTGCATGAAAAACTGAGCCCCCCTCTAAAATTGTTTGTTCCAAATTTTTTTTTTTTGTCAATCGGAAAGTTTAGGGTGTAATCGATACGATTGTACTAAAAAAAGTAAAAAAAAAAAAATGAAAAATAACAGATTTACAGGTGGTGGTGATGTCGTACCGGCGAGTGGTTCCAAAATGGAGGATCGATTTACTATAACGTTGTATGAAAAACTAAGCACCCCCTAAAATTGTTTAAATATTGAAATTTTTCAAATTTTTTTTTGTCAGTCGGAAAGTTTAGGGTGAAATCGATAAGATTGCACTGAAAAAAGTAAAAAAAAAAAAAAATGAAAAACAACAAATTTAAAGGTGGTGGTAGTCTTCTTCAGGTCCGCCCGTTGTTCTTTTGCGGTGGTTGTGTTTTGTCACTAATGACTGATGTTCTTATACTGGGGTCAAATAACTGCAAGTTTTCTCATATCACCAGGCATTCTCTTAGTTTCCAGTTTGCCCTTGGCATTAGATGCTTTCTCAAATTTTTTGTCCTTTGTTGCTCATAGTCATATTTGGTTCATTCTTTGTCATTGTTTTGCTATCCATTAACTAAAACTCGTTAAATTTGTTATATCATTGTTTTTCTCTTCTCTTTTAAGTAAGTGTTAATATCTCCAGACCATCTTTTCTCATCATGTGCCCCAAGGTAATAAAAAATAGGAAACGTTCAATTTCGGCTAAACTTAACTGTTACAAATTCTAAAATGTCGGTCCGCATTATTTATAAGATTTCTATTTCCGGAATTGGTTAGGAGGCGTAATTTTTCAATCATTTCACCCCAAGCAAAGCAATAAAGATTCTAAGATGCAAAGTATTGCTGAGTGTTAGAGAATATGAGAAAATAAACACGCTATTAAGGGGCAGAGAACAATAAAAGAACATAAATTAAAAAAAACAAAAGTTAATGACTGACATTACATTTCAATTTTTGAAGATCAATGTTGACTGGAAAGCAAGAAGGCGGAAGAGGGTTCCACAAGCACTTAGTGAGAGAGAAGAAACTATTAGAAACTTACAGTTACATCTAGCCAATTCAACTGTAAAATGATGAGACCTTACCGCCAATCTAGTCTACTTCTTCTATGTGCCTTGTTCTTTCAGGGCGTAGGCGATTATGGCCTTCCACAGTCCCCCTATCCCTGGTGGCTTTTAGCACACTTACTCCTATAACGTCTCGCAAACCTCGTTCTGTTATCCACCTGCTCAGACCCTTAAATATGTTATCCGCTGCTTTCCTCTGTCTCTTATTCCCTCTATCTGGACTGTTAGTATGAGGTTATCCAAGCCCTTCTTCTTTATTGAATGTCCCAGGAACTTTAGTTGTCTTTTTCTGATGTTCAATATTAATTTTCTTTTTCGTTTCCATCCTTTTCAAAACCTCATCATTGCTCACATGCTCGATCCATGATATCTGCAGTATCCTTCTGTAGAACCACATTTCAGCTGCTTCAAGTTTTCCCTTCATCTTTGTTGATATTGTCCAACATTCACTGCCATATTGAAGAACTGACATCACATAGCAATCTAGTACTCTCTTCTTTGTTTCTAGTGTAAGTTTTCTGTCTCTTAATACTTTACTTAGCTTCTGGAATGCGTCCTTCGCCATGCCAATTCGCCTTCGGATCTCTGTATCGCATTTTCCGTTTTCTGTTAGAACACTTCCCAGGTATTTAAATTTTTGTACCTGCTTGATTTTAGTATCCCCGACCTGTATTTGGCATTTTGGGTTGCTCTTTTTGCTGATGACCATACATTCGGTTTTCTTGCAGTTTATTTGTAGTTTTTTTTTGTCACTCTCTTCAGCTACCTGCTGTAGGAGATCTTGTATTTTCCTTTCCGTGTCTGCAATCAGCACTTTATTGTCTGCGTATTTTATGTTGTTCAAATTGTGACCTCCGATGACAAATCCTGGCATAACATCTAGGGTCCCCAGAATTAGAACACTCTCAGCTATTGGGCGTGTATAATGATAATATACACGCTAAAATAAAATATCTGCCTCCTTTTACCGAGCGCCCGTAGCTCAGAGGTAGAATCGCCGACTGACGCCAATTCAGTCGGGTTTCAATCAATCCTGGGTAAAAAGCAATCGGCTGTCTAACCGTACTGATGAGCTGTAATACAGCGAAACAGATCTGTCTGCGGATGACTATATATATATATATATATATATATATATATATATATATATATTAGGTACCTCGTTGAAATCGCTACAAAAACAGCATAGTATGAATAAAAAAAGATCCCACACGTAAAAAAACGAACTTTTTCATCAAAATATCTATTATTAAGAGGAAAAATCAAAGTACTTTTTAATTATTTTAAAAAAAATTTAGAATCACTTCTAACATGTTCGAAATGTTTGTTTTGATTTGAGTTTACAATGGAAAACGTAATGATGTCATCACTCAATTTTTCCTGGTGACAAACACATTAATTAGGAAATTCTCGCAAAAATCAAATAATTGTCGGATTTTAATGAAACTATCAATACTCATTCACAAATGAAGGATATTATTTTTGAAATGATTATTTTTTTTAAAATTTTGGTGAAAATATATATATTTTTTAACTTTGTTACCCACCTTCACGTAAATCTATAAAATTTTCATAAACTTTAAAGTGTTGCAGTCTATAATTTTATTAATTAAAGCAGGACTCATTCGAGACTATAAATCATCTATTGGTTTTTAAAATTTGGCCTTTGTATCCGAAAATCTGCTCCGAAGAGTAAAAAAAAAAAAGAAACAAAACTCTGATATTATTTAATTTGATAAGCTTTTAATTGCTTGAATAAATAATGAAAATTAACTATATTATAGTTTGAAGAAAAAATTTTACTAATGAAATTTTAAAAGGATTTTCAATTTTTTTTGTTATTACAATAATTTATAAAGTTTCAAATTATTTTTAAAATCTTCAAAAAAATGTTGCGGTTAGATTTTTTTGTTAAGAATTGATGATTATATTGTCTATCAAAAATTGAAAAGTTTAATAAAAATCGTTCTGCCTCCATATTTTTAAAATAATGTAAATTTTTTTTGTGCATTTAAAGTTTTTTTTGTACAATAACTTCTATATGCAAATGAAAAGGTCAGAGTTTCCTCTCTTACACGAAAACATTTGTACAGTTTTGTTACTTATAAACGCCATACACTTTATTTCTAATCAAGAATCTGTCAACAAATTTCTGATTTACAGCGTGGACAGGTCAAAAAGTTCAAGATTAAGAAATATTTTTATTCTAAATTTCACGCTATAAATAAGTAATACTTGCGTAAATCAGACTAATTTAACATAAAATTTGCTAATTTTCCAAAAATAATGTGTCATAGATGTATATTTTATTTTTGCAAGATTTTTTAAAACCAAGAATTAACTGTTGTTTACAAATGTGTCAATCGCTTAAAAAGGCTGCAAAATTCAAAAATTAAAAAAAAATCTCAAGTTTTTATATTCCAATCAATATAATTTATGTTTGAAATAAACCAGAGAATATTTTGAATACCGGAAATAGTAAACTTAATCTTTTAGCTTTCAATTAAAACTAAAATAAAAATATAAAAAAAAATTTTCATTTTTAAAAATTCAGTTTCAAAGTTAGATATCGAAAATGCGGTGGGGTACCTAGTATATATATATAGATCTGTCTGTAGATTACTATATATATATATATATATATATATATATATATATATATATAAAATAAAACATTTGTTACTTAGCTGCTGAGGTTATCTTCAGCATACTGACTTCATAGTTTCGAATACGGACCCTCCAATCATTCCGTCTACTCCTCAGGAGATATTACTAATTGACTGATATATATATATATATATATATATATATATATATATATATATATATAAACAGAGTTTTATTTATATATATATATATATAGTATAAACAGTTTTAGTTATATATATATATATATATATATTAATAAATATATATATACACACATTGTCACCGTCGATGGCACGACTAGGAACTTCATGCGTTACGCAATCATCAGGCGCATATTATGAAACAGTTCGTAATAAGCACCTAATGATTGCATAACGCATGAATTGGCGAGTCATGCTATCGACGTGGGATAATGTGTATATTTATTAATATAGATATAATTAAAAGCTCTGTTTTATTACATTGAACACTCTTTTATTAACACTTGAATAATATTTTTATACATGTGTGTATTCTCATATGTATATTTATTAATTCACACAACTATATATCTATAGAAGGAGAGAGAGAGAGAGAGAGAGAGAGAGAGAGAGGAAGAGATAGAGAGTATGATAGTTATTATTAGTGTTATAATAATAATATATGAGACTGCAACTCAAAAGGTTCCAGGTTTCGGCGCCAAGTGTACCATCATCAGGCAGTCATGCAAATGGTGCATTTAGCACGGAAACCTGAAAGCTTTTGAGTTGCAGTCCCATATGTTATTATTATAACACCAATAATAACTATATCTCTATAAAAGCTCTACATCTGTATTAAGCACTGTATAATAAGTAATAATTTCCAAACTGCGGGAGATATATCCATGAGTTTATACCACTATATATATATATATATATATATGGGGCGTGTATAATGATAATATACACGCTAAAAAGTGTGCCTCCTTCTACCGAGCGCCCATAGCCCAGAGGCAGAATCGCCGACTGATGCCAATTCGGTCGTGTTTCAATCCTGGGTAAAAAACAATCGGATGTCTAACCGTACTGATGAGCTGTGATACAGTGAAACAGATCTGTCTGCGGATGACTATATATATATATATATATACTAGCATCATAGCTCGGCGTTGCCCATGCAACTCAGAACATAGATGATTAATGCAGCGTGTAGCGATTTCCTAGCGCTTGTAGTCGCCGCCTCAACATTGGTGCTGGATGCAGCAATTGCCCTTGCTGCCCTGACTGCCGTAGCTTTAGCGGTCATATGCCATAACCAAGCTCTTTTTTTAGGAGGCATATGAAAGAATCTCGTGATGCAATAAAGTTTATAATATTAAATGGATAAATTCCTTTAAAACTCAGTTATATAAAAAAAATAATTATATAAAAGATTGTTGTTTACAAACTGTTAAAAAATTCTATTAAAGAATCTATTTTCTTTTGTTTTGCTTAAACGTGATTTGATGTCTTGTGTGACATTGTAAACAACATTGCGTTTGTTTTTGTTTCAAAATTACGGGGGAAAATATTTACATTTTTTGTTGACTAAATGAATTTAACATAAAAATAAAAATTATTTATTTTGTTTTACTAAAATTAGAAATATAAAAACTATTACGCTCTCATTTCAGAAATTTTCGAAGAATATTTAAAATGCAGACATTTAATTTTAGAGGAAAAAGTTACATTAATGCCACACGAATTACAGACAGTTGATTTCCTGCATGAAATATTTTGCGAAAAAAATGCTTTCATTTTTAATTTTATTTTCTGAAGTATGAAATATTAAATCTGAAAAAAAAAGACTTAAATTATTAAATTAAGCATTGGCACTTTTTTTTTTTTTTTTTTACATATTTTGTTTTTAACAGTTTAAAAAAAAAATTTCTTTTGTTTCAAAATTACGGGAAAAAATATTCACATTTTTTTGTTGACCAAATGAATTTTTAAAGTGTCGGAATAAAAATTAAATATAAAGTCTCATTTTTTTAGTCGCGTTTGACACGTGTGATTTGATTTCTGTGACGTAATTTAGCAAGCATCTTAGATCTTAGATGTTTTACGAAGCAAATGTAAACAACAGGCTCCATTGACCAAAAAGTGCGAAAGGGACAATTGCTGAACTTAAACTCAAAAAGTATGTGTCGACCTGGCTTCCCTGTAGATATGTGTCCCTAGAAAGTTTGAATGGCGTAGCTTAAAAAATATAGGCGTGCATAGGGAACAGTCACACATAGACTCACAGATTGCCTTATATATATATATATATATATATATATATGTTACATTTCTCTGTTAATCTTTTTTTAAATCCGAACGTTTCATTCGTTCTCACAGTTTATTTCTCCCGAATTTCATTTTCTTTCTTTCTTTCTTTCTTTCTTTCTTTCTTTCTTTCTTTCTTTCCCCTGTCTAAGAAACTTGAGTATTCGTTTATACTACAATCAAGTAGGTACAAAAATTTAAATACCTGGGAAGTGTTCTAACAGAAGACGGAAAATGCGACACAGGCGAATTGGCATGGTGAAGGACGCATTCAAGAAGGTGAGTTGAATATTAAGTGACAGGAAAATTTCGATAGAAATAAAGAAAAGATTTCTGGATTGTTATGTGATGTGAGTTATTCAATATGAAAGAGAATGCTGGACAATATCATCAAAGATGATGGAAAAACTTGAAGCAATTTTAATGATATTATGGATCAAAAATGTGAGCAATGATAAGGTTTTGGATAGGATGAAAATGAAAAGGAAATTAATACTGAGCATCAGGAAGAGACAGCTAAAGTTTCTGGGACTTGCAATGAGGAAGGAGGGCTTAGAGAACCTGATACTAACAGGCCAGATAGATGGGGAAAAGAGACAGGTGAAAGCAGCAGATAACATATTTGAAGGGCCTGGGGAGGTGGGTGACAGAACGGGGGTTAGTTTAAATAAGTTTCTCTGTGTTTGAAATTTGAACTAGTACATTGTTCATTTATTCATTTATTTATATAATTTTTCGACTTTGTTCAGTTTTCTTTTTTTTTCTTAACTTTTTCTATTTTGTAATTGTTGTAAACTTGCGTCTGTCATTTTCTTTCTTTTTTTTTCTGTTTTCTAAATTTCTCGTTTTCTTATCTCTTCACTTCTGTTCCTATGATATTTTTTCCTTCCTTCCTTCCTTCCTTCCTTCCTTCCTTCCTTCCTTCCTAAATAAGCATTACATTAGTTTTTTCTTTTCTTATTCAGTCAGTTAAGTGCCATACGTGATACACGCTTGGGCGATCATACCTCGAAAGAGACATGACTGACTGGGCAGAAGATTATCCCGCAGTAGGTTGCCATTGCTTTCTGCGGTAGACTGGTTGCCGACCAAGGCTATAGAACCCAATCTGTCCTGTTATTTAATCCATAATTGGAAGGAATAGACGGATTAATATCTTTCCCAAGGGTATTTGCGCGTAAGTGAATGCAATGAATTCAGTGGAATTACTATGTCTTTAATCAATATAAATTACTTCTTTCTTTCTTTCTTTCTTTCTTTCTTTCTTTCTTTCTTTTGTTACTACCTCTAAACTTATTTTTTTTCATTTATCATTTCCTTTTAGTTTTTTCTTTTCATGTCGTTTCTTTTCTTTTTCTTTTTTTTTTTTTTTTACAATTTTTTTCCTTCCTAACCTCTGGTTATGCTGACTCGGTTCTTTCTTTCCTTGTTTTTCTTTTTCCATTTCCCGCCATTCCAGACGAACAACATTAATATCCAAACGTCTTGTCAGCCATTTTAATATAAGTTTAATGAGGGAAACTTTTATTACTAATGAAGAATGCAGATTCGAGGCTAAATTCGCTGGTCTCGTTGAGAGATGTTTTAGTCAGACGTTCTTCGACTGGAACTAATATATCCTGCTAGTAATTATCAGAAAAATTTACTGAAACATCAAAAGATAACAGTACCGCAACTGAGTTATACCATGATTTGATTTTTTCTTTGTAATTCTCGTATTTAATTTAAATTTTGCACTTGTAACTTTAGCTAGCATTATTCTGAATGAAAAGTCCAAGGTTCAACTGTGTTCAATTAAACTGTGTCTGAAATTTTCATCATGAAATGAATTTAGAAGTAAACCACTTTTCATTACTCTCGAGCACATAATGAGGAAAGAAGTCTTGGAGATTTTAACACTCATAGGATATAATATAAATCAAGAGGAACAGGTGAAAAGCAGTGAGTGAAATACTGAATAAGTTTGGGAGAATGTAAGGTAAAAAAATGGCAAAGAGGGATGGTAAAAAAGCAAAGATTATTAAAGACAAGAAAAGTCAGGAAGTTGTGGAGATCTAAGATTATGAATGGTTATGGTACATAAAAGAGTAAAATGATCATTTAAAAGATTATAATTTTTTTATTAGTGTCATGCAAGATAGTAAATTTAATTATTTTATAATCGATTCACCACAAACAAGACAAAAGGGTTACAATGAGAGGAGACGAATGGCAGAAAAGAGATTAGTATTGGCGACGTTGTAGAAAGTATAAGAGAAAAGTAGGAGTCATGAAGATAGACGATGGCAATTGCCATTTTGTTCATATCATTTCTGGAGTGCGAGTGAATTCCACTTTCGACTATCTATCTATCTATCTATCTATCTATCTATCTATCTATCTATTCTAGTCTGTTGGTTATCTATCTATTCTTTTTTCTCTTTCTTTCTTTCTTTCTTTTTTCTTTTTTCTTAGTCTGTTGATTATCTATCTATTTTTTTCTTTATTTCTTTTTTCTTTCTCTCTTTCTGTCTATACTAGTCTGTTATCTATCTATCTATCTATCTATCTATCTATCTATCTATCTATCTATCTATCCTAGTCTGTTGATTATCTTTCTTTCTTTCTTTCTTTCTTTCTTTCTTTCATAGTCTGTTGATCATCTATCTATTCTTTCTTTATTTCTTTTTTCTTTCTCTCTTTCTATCTATACTAGTCTGTTGGTTATCTATCTATCTATCTATCTATCTATCTATCTATCTATCTATCTATCTATCTATCTATCTCAGTCTACTCGTATCTATTTATTGCATACTGTTATTATCCCGTGCCATCTTTCTCTCTCTCTCTCTATCTATCCCATTTTTTAGCATGATTTTTCGAGACAATGCCACCAGCACGCAGGGACTTACAAGGAGTGAAAGTGAAAGAGAGTAAGAAGACTAAGAATAAGAAAGATTGAGAAAAGAACAAAAAAGAAATATCCTTCAAGAAGACAGAATAAGTCGACTGAGGTTGCATTTACAATTTTGAAGATTGTAGTTATCAGATAAGCAATGTTGGAATTACGAGAAAAATAAAGTAGTTGTTGCGGTTGTATCTTGCTAGTTCGACAGTAAAACGGTAAGACACTGTTACAAACTAGTCAGTTAGTTGAGTGCCGTACGTGATACACGCTTTGGGCGATCATGTCTCGAAAGACTGGGCAAAAGATTATCCCGCAGTACGTTGCCATTACTTTCTGTGGCAGATTGGTTGCCAGCCAAGGCTATAGAAACCAATGTGCCCTATTATTTAACCCATAACAGGAAACAGCATTGTTTGGAGGTACACAAACAGATAATATATATATATATATATATATATATATATAATTGTAACATAAGTAATTTAACATTTTTGCGACACAGAATGTTTTGGGGTAACTAACGGAAAAAATTATTTCCAAAGGTGAAAGGTGTTTTGACTTATAAGGTATAAATAGCTTCTGGTTAGTTAAGTGCCATACGTGATACACGCACTGGGCGATCATGCCTCGAAAGAGACATGACTGACTAGGCAGAAGATTAACCCGCAGTAGTTTGCTTTCTGCGGTAGGGAAGAGACGGATTAATACCTTTCCTAAGGTAGCGCGTAAGTGAATGTAAGTAATTAAACTGGAATTCGAACTCAGCTACCCGATTTGTCGTTTCCGAGTCGCACAAGTTCCTTTGAAAAAGGTATTAATCCATCTCTTCGCTCCAGCTAAACAACAGGACATATTAGGTTCTATAACCTTGGTGGGCAACCAGTCTACCGCAGAAAGCAATGGCAACCTACTGCTGGATAATCTTCTGCCCAGTCAGTCATATCTTTTTGGAGACATGATCGCCTAAGCGTGTATCACGTATGGCACTTAACTGACTGACTCTTATAACATATTGGTTACTAAATACAGACTAATTTATTAAATTACACTTAACGAAAATTCTTGAAGCAGAAAATACGAAACAATTAAATTAAGAATTTTAAAGAAAAATTTTGTAAAATCATGCAGAATCGGAAAATCTTTGGTGTAGCAACAGTTCAAAACCTAACTTCTTTTTCTCCAAGAAAAAAAAAAAATTACAAAAGAAATCTTGTAAAATTAAACAAGCCTATGCCATTTTAAAATTTATGAAAATATTTATTACTGCAGTTTAGGAGTGTGTAATACATTCTTTTTAATCATTTCACCTGAAATTATGTAACAAAGCTGCTAGATGCAAGGTATTACTGGGTGATAGAGTATGTAAAAAAAATAATAGTAAGGAGAGAGGACTATAAAAGAACAGCAATTAAGAAGACAGAAACTGACGATTGACATTACATTTAAATCGTTGAAGATCAATGTTGATAGGAAGCTGGAAAAGAGTTCCACAAGTGAGAAGTACGATAGAAGAAACTGTTAGCAAAGAACTTACGATTAAATCGAGTTATTTCAAATGTAAAATGATGAGTTCTCGCCGCCAATACACTATTGTCTTAAATTCATGTTACAGAGAAAAGTTAATCAGAAAAATTAGCATGAAAATATTTATAGAAAAATCAGAGGGAAGCTACGTTATGGTGATAAGAAAGTGACTGAAGTCGAGATGCCATGTCAAGAAAATTAACATTACATATTCTTCTTTGTTTTGATCATGGATTTCTAATTCCGCAACAGAAGTGATTTCAACGGTAAAATGATGAGAACTTGCCAGAGGTGAGAAGGAATTTCCATTGAACAGGTTAAGAGGCTCATCCCTTGTTCCCTGTTTAGGAAGTGGTTTCCGGCTTTCTCTTTTCCAATCTTCTCACTTTGTTTTTTTTTTCAATTGGAGTAGATAGATCTATCTATAGCCCGGTTCACACTCCACCCACGTCTATTGAACAGGTTAAGAGGCTCATCCCTTGTTCCCTGTTTAGGATGTGGTTTCTGGCTTTCTCTTTTCCAATCTTCTCACTATTACGTAGCC
>JBBBDQ010000194.1:1030000-1082500 GCA_037127315.1 Ascarosepion bandense | reverse complement strand
TAGATAGATAGATAGATAGATTGTGTGTGTGTGTATGTGATTGTGTGCGTGTTTGTCTGCGTGTGTACATATATATATGTTTGTATATATATATGTATATGTATATATATATACACACACGTACATATGCAGTGTCTATAGATTTATATACTTATATATGTTTGTATATATATATATATATATATATATATATATATATATATTATCCTGCTCAGGAGGTCAAAATATGAGTATCCAGTAAAAATCAGATTTAAGTAATAAAATTATATATGTGTTCACTTGTTATATATAAGATAGAGAATTTGTTCATTATCCACTATCAAATCCTTTTATGTAGAATCCACTTACTGGATATAGGAGAAAGTTTTAAAGTTGATAAATTGACCAAAACTGTTACCAAAAGTATAAGAATTTTAAACTTGCTAGTAGTAGCCCGTGCGTCTGTCTTCTTGAATATGGTAAAAATTAAGCCATTTTGTTTTTTATTTTTATTTATTTTTATCCTCTTTAATTTTGCTCGTTTTTGTATCATTTCTAACTTTCATGTCTAATTTGAAGGATTTTTTTCCTAGCAGAAATCTCTTTCACTAGACTTAACTAAGTTAAAACTTAGCAAGTCACTAACCTCTTTTTTTTTTTCAATTGGAGTAGATAGACTAAACTATCGCCTGGTTCACACTCCACCCACGCCTATTGAACAGGTGAAGAGGCTCATTCCTTGTTCCTTGTTTAGGATGTGGTTTCCGGCTTTCTCTTTTCCAATCTTTTCACTCTTTTCTTCTTTTTTTTTCAGTTAGAGTAGATAGACTACACTATCGCCCGGTTCACACTCCACCCACGTCTATTGAACAGGTGAAGAGGCTCATCTCTTGTTCCTTGCTTAGGATGTGGTCTCCGGCTTTCTCTTTTGCAAATTTTTCACTCCTACGTAGCCCCATGCACTTCAGTGGCGTTACCACCTTGCTCGGGGTGATATGATTAATATATATATATATATATATATATATATATATATATATATATATACGCACGTACATATGCAGTGTCTATAGATTTATATACATTTGTAAAAAACAGTAGCTACTCACGCATCTACACATCATTCAATCAGTAATGAATTTGAACACTCTCAGCTACGGGCGTGTGTATACATTGTATATAATACGTTAAAGTCTGTCTTTCTCTACCGAGCGCCTATAGCTCAGAGGTAGAATCGCCGACTGATGTCAGTTCGGTCGGGTTTCAATCCTGGCTAGAAGCAATCGGATGTCTAACGGTACTGATCAGCTGCGGATGACTATATATATATTGTAACTTTGTGATTACAATGGTTTATAAAAGCATAATATCACTACACTAAAATTTTTATGTTTCAGAAAAATACTGTACTTTTTCAGCTGATATCTTAAAATGAATGGTGAAAATGATTTATTTTGAAAATATAAGATGAATTCATGGTTATTTATAAAATTAGGGAATGGTAGTTGGAGAATATGCTTTTTAGGTGTGTCAATATTGTTCAATCAAAAACAAAAATTAGGTAACTGTGGAGTTGAAGATCTGGGTCGCGAAAGAAAGCAGGATTGCCTGGTGTCTAGACATGTCACTTTTTAATTTTATCTAGATAAGATACATTGTGGGACCATAAATTATTTAAATGGGTAAACAATAATTTTGAACAGCAGGTTGGATATTAGCTTTTTAAAAAATTAGATTTTGTAATATCTCCTGAGTAAAGGGACCGCAATGTTTAGGTTAGAATTAGGATAAAATAATTATGGTATAATTAATTATGGTATAATTAAGTTATATTGTAGTTAAGAAAACTACTTTAGTATTTTGTTGGTCACTTATTTTAGTAAAACGATTTTTGTTTTTAAGTTATATGAGCGCATAAGCTATAAATGAAACATTAAAATTTCTTAAATTTTAAAGAAAATTATTTTGTCTGGGTAAGATACATTGTGGGACCATAGATTGTTTAAAAGAGTGTACAACGATTTTTAACAGCAGGTTGGATTTGAGGCTTTTTAAATAAAATTTTGTACTACCTCATGATTAAAGAAGCTGGAATGTTTAAGTTAGAATTAAAATTAAATAATTATAGGGTACTGAGATATATTTTACTTAAAGACAAACACGTATTTTGTGGGTTATTTATTTTAGTAAATTAATTTTAATTTTTAAGATATATTGGAGTGTAAGTTAAAATGAAAAATTATAATTAATTAAATTTTAACAAAAAATAATTTCAATGTTTACATAAGACGGTTAATTCATCTCTACTGTTAAGTAGTTCTTTATTTTTAGGGAACCTTGAAATCTGGAATTTTTCACTAAGGCACAGAAGGCAGATATAGTAGAGAATAACTTAGATTCTTGTTTTTTCCAGAATTTTCCATTTTACTTTGGTGATTTTGTTTGTATCTTTTAACTTTCAAAATTACGCAGAACGGGATGTTTGATTTCGGTACGTGTTGTTTTGAAGGAAGTTAAGTGTATATACCGACGCTGATTAAAGGTGTTCATAGTAGATCCAATGTAAACTGTTTTAATAGTTGGAGTTTCCTTTCGTGTTTTATTACATTGGTACACAAAAGAATGTGTTAGACACCTATATTCCAGTCATCAATAGTTTGGTTTTCGACAATATATATATATATATATATATATATATATATATATATATATATATATATAGGCTGAAATCGATCAATAAAAAATGCAGTCAAACAGAGATAAGAAGAGGCTGAGTGAAATGGATATAAACAGACAATAAGATAGATAGATAGTATATAGATAGATAATATATATACATATATATATATATATATATATAATTAATTATAATTTTTCATTTTAACTTATACTCCAATATATCTTAAAAATTAAAATAATAAAAAGAATTAAATAATAAAAAAGGAAAAGCATATAAGCAAAATCCCAAGAACCAGATCCTATTAATATTAATTTTATTAATATTAAAAATGATCCAGATGTAGGGCTCAATGTAAATAGTATTATCTATTTACAGAGACAAATGTGTATGTTATATCAAAAAAATTTCGAATTCTACATATGTAATATAGCTACTTCAGCGAGAAAAATCTCACTTCTTCAACAATGATCAAAAAACAAAAACAAAAAAAAATCATTTCAAATATGGTAAAAAAATTTACATACAGGAAGGAGCCCAAAAACATATCCAGACACGGGAAGTTTTTAAAAAAAAGGGAGGGAATTAAGAAAGAAAAAAAAGTTAAAAATTGTCGTCCAGACATAAAAAAAACAGAGGGGCTGAGAAAGAGATTCTTGACTCGGTAATAGAAGAAGATTTTTAGATAACGTGTTTATTCAAGAATCAAAAATCAAACTTTAACCGTTTTTTTTCTGTACATGGATATGTTTTTTGTGGCTCTTTCTCATATGCGAATTTTTATACCATATTTGAAATAAATTTTTTTTGTTTTCGATCGTTGCTGAAGAAGACGTCATTTTTAGTAAGTACTCCTATTTGAGTAAACGATCAGTACATAATATTTATTAAACAGTATATCTATTTGTTTTCATCTACCTTCCTTAATAGGGATGTGTGTTGGATATCGGCTCGGAACGAAAAAAAGACGAGCCGTAAGTGAATTCGTTGCATTCATTTACGCGCAGATACCCTTGGAAAAGATATTAATCTATCTTTGCTCTCTCCTGCTATGGGTTGAATAGGAAACATATTTTATAGTCTTAGTTGGCAAAAAAGCAATGGCAACCTTCGGTGAGGTAATATTCTGCCCAGGAAGTCATGTTTCTTTCTTGCCTTACGCTTATTATAATAAAAGTTTTGGACGATTACGTTTTTAACATAAACCTTCTTTGTAATCATAATGCTTGCTATATAATAATAATAATAATAATAATAATAATAATAATAATAATAATAATAAAAACCTGGAAATTGAAACAGAAAAATGTGGAAATTGAAAACAAGTATCTTACCAGTGATAGTGGGTGCACTTGGAATGAAAAAAATGGAACAAAAAACACATTGAAAAAATCCACGGAAACCCCAACTTAAGAAATATACAAAACATTGTCTAGTTAAGTACAGCCCACACACTAAGGAGAACTTTGTCTATGTAACGCTAGGGATGTTAAGGAGATATGAAAAAAACATGAACTGGAGCCATAACAACACACCACGATCTGCCTTAGGTCTTCCTGCAGACTTGGTAGGTAGTGCAGCCATAGCAGAAATTGGATTATAATGAACATAATAATAATAATAATAATAATAATAATAATAATAATAATAATAATAATAATTATTTGCAGTTAGTAGATTCTGTAGAAAAGCAAAACAGAAGCCAAGAACCAACTATTGCGGCAAAAAATATGAAAATGAAAGCCAAAGATAAAGCTCTTGAAAAGATGAAACAGCGCTGGCAAGACAAACCTCTGCATGGCCAATATCCAGTACGTGCCAATAAATCCAATGTTGACAAAGTTAATACTCATCGATGGTTACGTGCATCTGGATTAAAGTCTGAAACTGAAGGATTTATACTTGCAGCACAAGACCAAAGTCTTTTCACGAGAAACTTTCAGGCAAATATTATGCATAATAATATGGATCCAAAATGCAGATTTTGTGATAAACACCAAGAAACAATAGACCACCTAATCTCAGGCTGTTCTGTGCTTGCCCCAAACGAATATAAAAATCGCCACGATAGAGTTGGGCAATATTTACATTGGGCAATGTGCAAACATTATGGAAAAGCTGTAAACAAACACTGGTATGAACATCACCCAGCACCGGTTACAGAAATAGAAGATGTAACCATTCTATGGGATTACACCATCTACACAGACAGAAAAATTGAAGCAAACAGGCCAGACATTATTGTTAAAAACCAGAAGGAGAAAACTTGTCTATTAATTGATATGGCTTGTCCAGCGGATTGTAACATAGCAATCAAGGAATTTGAAAAACTGTCAAAATATAAAGACCTGGAAATTGAAATAGAAAAAATGTGGAAATTGAAAACAAGAGTTGTGCCAGTGATAGTAGGTGCACTTGGAATGATAAAAAATGGAACAAAACAACACATTGAAAGAATCCCTGGAAACCCCAGCTTAAGAGATATACAAAAAATTGTCTTATTAAGTACAGCCCACACACTAAGGAAAACTTTATCTATGTAATGCTGGGGATGATAGGGAAGATAGAAAAACATGAAATGGAGCCATAACAACACGCCACTACCTGCCTTAGGTCTCCCCGCAGACTTGGTTGGTAGTGAGACCAAAGCAGAAATCGAAATATGATGAAAAATGACATAATAATAATAATAACCTGGAAATTGAAACAGAAAAATGTGGAAATTGAAAACAAGTATCTTACCAGTGATAGTGGGTGCACTTGGAATGAAGAAAATGGAACAAAAAACACATTGAAAAAATCCACGGAAACCCCAACTTAAGAAATATACAAAACATTGTCTAGTTAAGTACAGCCCACACACTAAGGAGAACTTTGTCTATGTAACGCTAGGGATGTTAAGGAGATATGAAAAAAACATGAACTGGAGCCATAACAACACACCACGATCTGCCTTAGGTCTTCCTGCAGACTTGGTAGGTAGTGCAGCCATAGCAGAAATTGGATCTTAATGAACATAATAATAATAATAATAATAATAATAATAATAATAATAATAATTAGTAGTATTGATATCGAGCATTATATGAGTTGAGAAAACTCAACAACGCTTCATTGTTTTTACTTTTTACTGATTCAATTCATTTCCTATCCGTATACAGCGGTTAGCTCCCAGAAAAAGTCATCTCCTATCGGAATATGATTGTCCAAGCGTGTATCATGTATGGCACTTGACTGACTTGCCTAAATATTTATTAAAGTAGAAATATTCGTTCTCAATATGTCACTACTATAGCTTTTGCCTTTTCGCCACCGAGGGTTAAGGGCCTGCATACCAAAGATCGCGTGTGCATGTTTGTTCCTAACCAATAATTTCGTTTGACTTCCTCCTCTAGGTGCCGCGTCCCTTCAGGACATGGGCAGCAATGGTGTCCCGCAACTACTTATCGTTCGTAGGTCTTAATGGGTTATGTATTTTAAACATAACTTTCCGTCTTTGTTCTACCAACCATTTACGCAACATCCTCAGGTCGGTTACTTACTGCTTTATGCTGTCTTTTTGCTTTCTGTATGTCATGCTGCGGTCAAATTATGCGTTCCAGAAATATCAGTTGTCTCTCTTGATTCTAAATATTTTCTCTTTCCAATGACTTTTAAAGTTCATCGTTACTCACATGCTCTGTCCAGGGTATTTTAGCAGCCGTCGGTAAAAATCACATCTATGGTGATTCATGTTTTCTCTTCATCTCTAAAAAATTGTCCAACATACGCTGCTATTTTCGAAGATTTTCATTACACTGAAGATTATACGAAGCAAAAACAAAGCATCTTATTACTTATTTACATTGTTTTAACTGTTGTCCTCATCTTTATTGTCATATTCACGACATTTCGACTTTTGTACGTTCCGGCCATCTTAAGGTGACTTGAATTTTGAATCTCACTCTTTATTTCGATAACTGGGGTAGATTGTTCTCGTTCCATGAGTCATGCTACTTCAGCATGTCTTAGTTATCTCAGTTTACCTCAATTCTCTAAGTTTTTGTTCGCCACTACTGTTGCCAAGTATTGAACTCACAAATCTTTTGGTTAAGTCACTGGATCCAAACAAAGTTTTTATCTACCGGGTCATCTATTCTTGAGGACAATCTACCCCAGGGATCGAAATAAAGGGTTCGGTTCAAAATTCCAGTCACCTGAAGAAGGTCGGAGCGTACAATGGCCGAAACGTAGTGAATATGACAATAAAGATGAGGACAACAGTCAGAACAATGTAAAAAATGTAAATGCCTCATCTCAGAAATATAAACAACTTATTATTATTTATTTTTTTTATATTAATTTCATTGAACAGCATATTTACAGTTTTATTCAACTATCTTGTGCAATGGGAAACGTCGGCGTTGTGCAATAGTTAGCAAGGTTGTCTCACAAGAACCTATTGCAAATGAGTAGTGAGTTCGATCCTCACTGGGCACTCAATACATATAAACGGTGGTTGGAAAATCAACACTCTTGTGCCATACTTCAGGCCAGTTTATTTCGTTAGAATCAAAGAAAAAGGCCCTGAACTGTAATATAATATCCGTCCTCCAATATGGCAGTGAATGCCTGACAATCTTCTCAAAGACAAACAAGAGACAGCAGAAATGTGGTTCTACAGAAGAACTGGACATGTTAGCAGCAATGTACCTTTAAAGAAAAAATGTTGGTTGTTTTGTTTTTATGGCATATCAACCTCGGCGGGTCATTTATTGCCAACTAAATTTTATTTATTTATTGCTGGTAATACCTTTTTCTTTCAACAATTTATTGTTGTTTTAATATAAGTTTTTTGTGTCTAGTAATACTTTTTCTTTTCGAGTATCAAGATTCATTGGGATTTGTTTTTAAGGGCAGGGTCCCCAAATCCTACCCTTGTTATTTAACCCATAACAGGAGGGAAGAGTACCAGTGCTTAAGTGAATGCAGGGTATTCAACTGAAATTCGAACTCGACTCACTGATTTCTCTTTCCGAGCCGATATCCACTGCACCAACACACATCCATCACTAAACGCTTACAGCACCTGGTATTCCCAAGCGGTTACCCATCTAAGTACTGACCAGGCGCAACGTTGCTCAACTTCGGTGATCGAGCGAGAACCGGTATATTCAACGTGATATGGCTGTAAGCTAGAGAAAAAAAAAGGAAACATATCTAAGATCGTCTGTGCGGTTTAGTGCAATGGATATCAGCTAGGAATAAGGAATCAAAGAACAGAGTTCAAATTCCAGTTGTAATTCGTTTCATTCACTTAGGAGAAAATACCATTGGGAAAGGTATTAATTCATCTCCCACCAGCTATGGTTTGATTAGCAAGACAGATTGAGTTCTATAGTCTTGGCTGGCAACCAGTCTACCGCAGAATGAAATGTCAACCTACCATGGAAAAAATCTGCCTAGCCAGCCATGGATCGAACGAAACATATTTGCCCAAGCCTGTTTCACGTATGGCACTTAACTGACTGACTTTTTTTTTTAATCATTTCACCCCAAGGAAGGCATTCCACTGCCATTATTGCGCTTGGGACTACATGGGGGAAGGTAAATAGAAAGAGTGGTTAGATATAGGAAATGTCATAAGGGGTGGTGATAGATAGTTGGGTGGGTAGGAAGAGTGTTTGAGAGAATAGAAGCGAGTTTGTTTGTTAGGAGGTGTCTATTGACCTTTCTTTTAAACTCCTGGAGATTGTAGCCGTCGGGGAAGCAGTATTGTGGAAGGGAATTCCACAGTCGGGAAGTGCAAGAAAAGAAACTGTTGGAGTAGAAGTTGTGGTTGCATTTTATCGGTTTCACTGTAAAAGGGTGGGATCTAGTTGCTAATCTAGTATCTCGTGCAAATTCGAACCTCGGAGCAGATACCGTGAAAGTATTAATAGAAGAGACACAGGGAAGCCACGTCGCGCCGGAGAAAGAGAAACTGCAGGCGGTCTGCTAAGTCGGTATCGATCACATTACAGACCCTCCGCTGTACCTTGTCGAGGAGCCCAAGGAGCTGATACCTAATATCAGAAAAAGGAATTTGAAATTTCTAGGGCTTATAATGAGGAAAGAGGAAAATTTAATACTCACAGAAGATACTGAAGACAAGGAGTACAATGCGAAATAGCGAGTAACCTGCCTAATGACTGTGTGTAAATAGATGGCAAGACAGGGATTAGAAGAGTTAGTGTTCAAATTAGCAACTAGGTCCCACCCTTTTACTGTGAAACCAATAAATTGTAAACGCAAATTCTACTCCATATATTCTGGTTTAGTCCAAGAATATATGAATATTTCTATTTTCTTTTAAAAATAAAACAAGTTTTCCTTTCAGTTCAAGTAGATCTATCTGTGCCTTAAAAAAAAAAGGGAATGAAAATGTATCCCCGTGACCAACGTACTCTTATTCATCTATCACCACGTGCACAGAATCCTTAAAAACACCTAAAACTTATGGCCACATTACTTTGAAACCCATATTCTTGTCCGATCACCGAAGTTAAGCAACGCCGAGCCTTGCCAGCACCTGGGTGGATGACCGCTGAAAAATACCAGGTGCTGGATGTGTGGATTGTGTAATGTATAATGGCTCGGAATTGTTAATCGGAAAGAAAATTACGATTGGATTAGTTATATTTACTTACATTCAAATACTCTTGGGAAATCTATGACTCCACTTCTTCTCTCCCCAGCTATGGGTTAATTAATATAGCTTGTAAACCATCATTATCGAAAAAGATCTTCCAATTTATTTTGGGCTTTAAATAACTTGGATAGGATTGATGAGCCGTAGAAAACGAATCAGTCAATTAAAAATACTTAATTCTATACGCCACCGTTAATCCAAACATTTTTCATTCTTTTCTTTTTCTTTGCTGATAATAACTCTGTACACACACCGCAATGTTATTTTCATTATTTTCACCATCATTATATTTCGATTTCTGTTAGGCTCACACTACCTACCAAATCTTCGGGAAGACCTAAGGCAGGTAGTAGTGTTTATGTTATGGCTACATTTCATGATTTCCCATAACATCACTAAGGATACATGCACAAAGTTTTTCTTGGTGTATGTGGATTATTTAGACTAAACTATCGCCCGGCTCACACTCCATCCACATCTATTGAACAGGTGTAGAGGCTCATCCCTTGTTCCCTATTTAGGATGTGGTTTCCGGTTTTCTCTTTTCCAATCTTTTACGTAGCCTCCCCACCTGCACATCAGTGGCGTTACCGCCTTGCTCAGGGTGACATGACAAAAAAATGTGCTGCACTTATAAAAATTATTTCCTTAAACTGGAATATCAAGAGATGATTTCAATGTGTTATTGTGTTTCTTTTTTTATAATTCCAAGCGCACCTACTGTAACCGGTTCTAATTTTATCAATTTCCAGATTTCTTGTTTTCAATTTCCACATTTTCTATTTCAATTTCCAGTCTTGTATAATTTGATAGTTTTTCACATTTCTTTGTTGCTATGTTACAATCCGCTGGGCTAGCCATATAAATTAGTAAGCATTTTTTTCTTTTTGGTTTTGACAACTACGTCTGTCTGTGAAGATCGTATAATTCCGCAGAATTGTGATATTTTTTATTTCTGTAACCGGTCCTGGGTAATGTTCATACCAGTGTTTGTTAAAATCTTTCCCAAAACGATGGTTGCACATTAAATATCATTCCACTCTATCATGACGATTTTATATTCATTTGGTGCTCGTACAGAACATACTGAGATTCGATGGTCTTCGGTTTCTTCAAATTTCTTACAGAACCTGCATATTAAATCTATTATGTATGATATTTGCCTGAAAGTTTCTAGTGAAAAAACTCTGATCTTGTGCTGCAAAAATATGGTCTTCGTTTCAGCCTTCAATCTAGATGCTCGTAACTTTCGAAGAATGTTAACTTTATCAACATCGACTTTATTTAGCATGTTCTAGATATCGACCATGCAGAGGTTTGTCTTGCCAGCGTTGTTTCATCTGTTCAAGAGATTTATCCTTGGCTTTCTTTCTCATAATTTTTGCTGCAACAATTGGTTCAGCGATTCTGTTTTGCTTTTCTACTGAATCTACTAAATGAAAATCTGATTCGTATTTACAACTTTCTTTCATGATTGAATAATATTATTTCCTTTGATTTCTGTTGTAAACACTTTTCTTTCAGGGTTCGAACCAGGGACATAAGATAAGAAATGGCTTACTAGATTTTGCAGGGATCATTCTTGTTTAAAAAAAAAAAAAGAATAAAAATAAAAATTCTATGATCACACAAATTTTACATAAGTAAAGCTCTTGGAAATTTGTGGGCTGTACTTGTGAGTTCATTTTTCTTGTATTATGAACTTAGCTCACTGGTACCTCTATATACGAATTTCCTCGAGCCACAAGATTAGCAACTAGGTCCGACCCTTTTACTGTGAAACTAATAAATTGTAAACGCAAATTCTACTCCCATTGCTTCTTTTCTCGCACTTCCCGTCTGTGGAATTCTCTTCCGCATACTTGTTTTCCTGACAGTTACAATCTCCAAGAATTTAAATGTAAAGTCAATAGTCATCTCCTGTCTCACTAACTTACATTCTCTCTCTCATGCTTTTCTACATCCATCCTACTCTCATCACTACTCTCTTCTCTCTCCTACTCTCTTCCTGACACCCCCTGCAACCTCTCACTTCTCAACATTCCTCCTATGTAACCCCTGCACAACAGTGGCAGTAAAATGCCTTGCTTGGGGCGACACGATTATAAAAAAAAATATTTATTTTTTGGCATAGACTATCAGGGATCTCTTCAATGAGTCTATCAGAACCTTTTCCAATCAATTCATTGGCAACTACTACAACTGGAATTATTGATGTTCTCATGTGTCAGATATTTTTAGATTTTCACTTCAAGATCCTTGTATTTTGATTGTTTTTGAGATCTTCAAAGATACGTTACAATCAGCAGGGACTGTTATGTCAACAAGAAAGAGCATTCTGTTTTCGAGGTCTTTGATTACAAAGGGGTATTAACTTTGATTATTCTGTCTGTGTACATTATTACTGTTATTGCAGTTGTTATTTTTATTGTTAATATGGAGAATTATAATTCAGTCAATAAAGTGCCATAGGTTATACACGCTTGGGCGATCGAGTCTCGAAAGAGACATGACTGACTAACATTCTCCCGCAGTTGGTTGCCATTACTGTCTGCGGTAGACTGGTCGCCAACCAAGGCTACAGAACCTAATCTCTCCTGTTATTAAACCGATAACTGGAGGGAAGAGACGGATTAATACCCTTTCCAGAGGTATATGCGCGTAAGTGAATGCAAGGAATTCAACTCAAATTCGAACTCGGCTGCTCGATTTCTCGTTTCGAGCTAATATCAACATCCGTATAATTACAAAACCAGTTTATCTTAAAAACGTTATCTTCCAGAAATACCCTGGGTGAACATTTTCTACTGAAATACAAACTTTGAAATATATTTTTTGGTTCTTGTCGCCTAAAGTTCGTGGTACAAGAAACTCAGACTAGCGATTTGAACTGAGTCTGTTTCGTGCTCTGTTATTTGGGAGTGTTACTTTTCTATTCGAATTCCAGTTGAATCCATTGTATTCACTTACGCGCAAATACCTTTGGGAAAGGTATTAATCCGTCGCTTCCTTCCAGTTATGGGTTAAATAGCAGGACAGATTGTGTTCTATAGCCTTGGCCGGCAACCAGTCTACCGCAGAAAGCAATGGCAACCTACTGCGGGATAATCTTCTGCCCAGTCAGTCATGTCTCTTTCGAGACATGATCGCCCAAGCGTGTATCACGTATGGCACTTAACTGACTGACTTTTCTATCCTAGTCGATTTGTGTAAGACATTGAGCAATTTGGATTACTGTATAGATAGGCGTGTGTCTTTTCTGGTCTGTTTCTTTTATTATTTTCTCTTTTTTTCAATTTTCCCTTTTTAGTAGGCTTTTATTGTCGGTTCCTTTGTTTATTATTTCTCTGGTTTCACTTTTTCATTCTTTTTATTGTTCCAAATGTTTTCATTTTACAGGCTTTTGTATTAACAGAGTTCCATTTGCAAGCTCTACCGATATTTATTTTATTAACTTCACACATATGTATGAATGTATGTATTTATTTAATATGAGTGAAACTATTCTATAGCCTAAAGCGAGATCAAATGAAAATATTACGGCACACTTAATTTTTTTAAAGGCAACGCATTTAAATGTTATGAACTTATCTGCACTCCATTTCAAATTACGGGTGCGCAAAAGTGCAATAGAATCTTACTATGAAAAAGAAGAATAACAAAAATTTCAGTACAATTAATGTCATTTTCATTTTATACAAATTACAAAGTAGTAAACTTTTACAAAAAATGTTAATTTATTAAATGAAATGCACAAGGTTGCCTAATTCAATGACTTTATAAAGTTTTGAATTAAACAAAAAATGTTGAATACGGTTATATGAAAAAAGGTTAGTATTTATTGAAATAAAGGGAAATTTTTAAAATTTAAATTTTAAAAATACTTTTAAAAAATGAATATTAAAACTAAGTATTTAAAATTTAAGCAGGATGTGCGTTGTAGTGCTTTGTATATCGGCTCGGAACGAGAAATCGGGGAGCCGATTTCGAATTTCAGCTAAATTCATTGCATTCACTTACGCGCAAATACCCTTGGGAAAGGTATTAATCCATCTATTCCTTCTAGGTTTGGGTTAAATAGCAGAACAGATTGGGTTCTATAGCCTTGGTTGGCAAACACTACCGCAAAAAACAATGGCAACCTACTGCGAGATAATTTTCTACCCAGTCAGTCTTTCGAGACATGATCGCCCAAGCGTGTATCACGTATGGCACTTAACTGAATGATTTAAAATAACAAAATCGAAGAACAGTGAAGAAAATTATTTGGAAAAAAAAGTGTAATACTTATTCATTTATTCAAATTCTAACGCTGTACCATTGACTGCTTCCACAGACACATATATATGGATGCCGTGACAATATTGCGCGGCACACTTAAGGAGATCACGCGGCTCACTAGTGCGCCGCGGCAAGGTGTTTGAGAATTACTGGGCTAAAGTTTTGGGGAAACCTTATAGCTTAATTAAATTTCATACTTTTTTTAAAATTAAATCCTACTAAGTAAGGATATTAAAATTATTAAACTCATTCATGCATTGCAGCCGATTCTTTTGAGAAGTGATTGCCTAAAATTGTCTTTTCTACAAGTATTTACATGGCTAGCTATTCTGACGAGCATTTTTTTCACTATTTCGACGGTAAAAGAGTGGTACCTTGAGGCTAATCTAGTATCACGGTACCAGGTGAAGAAGCTAGTCAGAACAGTTAACCAGGACCGATTACATTGCAGATCCTCCTTTGGATTTTGTCGAGAACCGCAAGATGAATAGCAGAAGCACTGGACCAGATATAACAACAGCATTCAATGCACGGACGAATGGTAGATTTATAAACATGCGAGATTAATTCTGATGAGAACCTCGAGATGAATAGTAGGAGCACCGGACCAGATATGGCAACAGCATTCAATGCACGGACGAATGGTAGATTTATAAATATGAAAAATGAATTCTGACGATGAAAATATCCTGGCTCGGCACAGTGACACAACCGTCCAAGCAGTAGATGTAGCTATAGATTCGGTGTAGTCGTTCTATCTGAGGCCAAGAAAGGGTAAGTGTGTCGCTCTCCAGTTGGCTAGTGTCATCCATACTGATGCTAAGTAGGAAAGTTTCTTTATGGTGTTTAAAGGAGAGCAGCTTTGTTTTGGAGGCATTAGAATTTACGAGTCATTTCTGAACCCAATCTATCACAGATATAAACAAAAGTGAGTTAGTAATTTACTTATGTAAAACGCACACAACTTCCAATATTTAAAATCCAGAAATATTGAAACTTCTGGAAGCAGCGGAAATGTGGTTCTACAGAAGGATGCTACGGATATCGTGGACTGAGCATGCAAGCAACGATGAGGTGTTGGAAAGAATGGCAACAAAGAGGAAATTGAGACTGAGCATCAGGAAGATAAAACTGAAGTTCCTGGGACACGCAATGAGGCAGGAGAGCCTGGAGAACCTGATACTGACTGGCCAGATAGAAGGAAAGAGAGACAGAGGAAGGCAGCGGATAACATATTTGCAGGGCCTGATCAGGTGGATGACGGAACGGGGGTTGACAGGAGTAACGGGAGCAAACATGCTAGGAGCCACAAGGATAGGGAGACGTGGAGAAGCATGATCGCCTACGTCCTGAAAGGACAGGACACATGTCCAGCCCCAGAGACAATAAAAAAGAAAAGCACCAAGATAAAGTAGAAATCAAACAAATTGGAGGTTCGCAATTTTCAAAAGTAATTAATGATGCATACGTATTTAATTATTAAATAATCCAATTTTTCACCAAAATAATTCTTTTACTATACACACGAAATTTTACACTTGGGTTTGCTAACAAAAACTTAATATGGCAACAATATATATAGTCATCCGCAGACAGATCTGTTTCGCTGTATCACAGCTCGTCAGTGCGGTTAGACATCCGATTGCTTTTAACCTAGAATTGAAACCCGAGCGAATTGGCGTCAGTCGGCAGTTCTACCTCTGAGCTATGGGCGCTCGGTAGAAGAAGGTAGACATTTTAGCGTGTATATTATCATTATACACGCCCAATAGCTGAGAGTGTTCTAATTCATTGCTGAATGAATGATGCGTAGGTGCTAGAGTAGCTACTGTTTTTCAAAGTCTACCATTCTTCCAGAAAGAAAGAGAGAGAGAGAGAGAGAGAAAGAGAGAGAGAGAAAGGAATTTTAAAATATTTATAATTTAAAAATAGTATCATAAAACAACTAAAAATTCTCAATACTGTATAATAACTTAAATTGATATAAAAATAACATTATAAAATCGAAATATTTATATTAGTTTCTATCTATCTATCTATCTATCTATCTATCTGTTAACCTTTTTCAGATTGTATATTTATCTATCTCACCTCCTCATCATATTTATGTTATCATATCCATCCATCTGTTCGAATCTAACCTTTTCATATATATATATATATATATATATATAGATATATATATATATATGCATGTATATATGTGTGTGTGAGGGAGCGAGAGAAAGAGATAGAAAGAGAGAAAGAGAGCATCATTGTGTATTTCTCCTTGTAATCAATCTATAATCAATATAAATGCCTCCACCAAGTTCTGCTGTTTTATTTACAACCAATCAACAACGCATTTATCAAAACGACGGTTCCATCCGCTGCCGGACAGGTTGTCCACTGGTCAGCCTTTTTTTGCCTGCCTGCCTGTCAGCCGGTCACTTTTGCCTTGAGCAGACCATTTTCGACAAACCGATTGGTTTTTCATAGAATAACTCATGTTCTATTTCAAAAGCGAATCGACTACAGTCAACATTACGTATGATCGCTGGCGACGTATTTGTGTAATTTTAAATCTCTGGCGTCTCGAGTTATGCCTGTGCGTCCATCTGTCTGTCCGTCTATCTGTCTTTGCAGCTGTTCATCTGCACATTACAAAAGGCAAATCAGCTAGAGACAAACGAAAAATAAATTAAACTGGATATTTATACGAATATGATGACCGCATCGGTCTCGATATCAAAACGTAGATTCAACCAATACCTTGATGTTCGTTCAAAAGCAGAAAACCAATCTCTTTAATTAATCTAATTAATAAATAGTAAACGTTAAAAAAATATGTCACTTTCAGTTGGTCATAAAGACAACGCGGAGAAAGGAAAATGAGTAGTTATTTAGTTAATTTTATCTATAATTATGCGAAATTCAACGTTATAACTTTTTAAATTCACGAGCTTCTATCTGAAATTGGGCAAAATTAGTTTCAAAATTAAATTAATGCAGAAAATGAAAAATAGGAAAATTATGTAAAATAATTTTTTTTTTGTCGAGTGATCTCGAGACTGAGCATATAGATGGCAGAACGGGGTTGGGGTGGGGTAACAGGAGAAAGCGCGCTACCAGGGACAGGGAGAAGTGGAAGGCCATAATCACCTGCGTCCTGAAGGGACATGGCACATAGAAGAAGAAGATCCCCCAAACAAAAAATTAAAAATTATATTAAAAAGAAAATGATATAAATAAATTCTCATTGAGTTATTACTAAAAACTTAAAAATAAAAAACAAATAAAAAAATTAATTTAAAAAATGATATAAAATAAGTTATATTTCTGGTTCAGTGATCGCCAAAAACTTAAAAAAGATAAAATAAAGTAAATAAAAATAAAAATTAAAATTAAAAAGCACATGAAATAAGTGTTTTTTTGTTTTGGTTGAGTAGTAAATAAAAAATAAATATTTGTCTATATTTCTGAGATGAAGTGGTATTTACCGTGACCTTCGTTATAATAACAAGAGCGACGGTCGTTTATTTACAGTATTACATATTGTCCTCATCTTTGTTGCTATTTGTACGATGTTTCGGCTGTTGTACGCTCCGGCCTCTTCCGGTGCTACGAATTTCGAACCGAACCCTTTATTATAATTACTGGGGTATATGATCTTCATGCCTCTTTTGGTAGTCATGAGTTATAAGTTATAAGTTACATGTGAACAAGCCTGGTATTGAACTCACAACTCTTTGGGTCAAGCCAAAGCAACTAACCAACGTCTATATCCACTGGTCTATGTGTCCTTATTGCAATTTTTTGGATGTTAATGGTTGGAGATACTATCTATATCTTTTTGGTCGAACAATTTTCTCCCACCAAAATAGAAATATGGAAAAAATTAATTTAATTTAAAAAAGTGATATAGAATCAGTTATATTTCTGGTTTGAAGGAGAGACTTAAAGTAATTGAAATGTGGTTCTGCAGAAGGATGCTGCTGATACCATGGACAGACTATGTGAGCAATGATGAGGCATTGAAGATGATTTTAAAAAAATAAACTAATACTTAACATCATAAAAAAACATATAAAGTTCCTGGGAAACGTATGGAGGAAGGAGGGTTTAGAGAATCTGATACTCACAGGTCAGACAGAGAAAAAGAGAGACAGAGGAAAGCAGCGCGTAACATACTTGACCGGCTTGAGCAAGTGGATGGCAGAGCTGGGCTTGGGTGGGATGACAGGAGAAAGTGTGCTAAGAGCCACTAGAGATAGAAAGACGTGGAGGGTCATGATCTCCTTTGTCCTAAAGGGACACTGCACGTAGAAGAAGATTACGAAAAACTTAAAAATAATAAAATAGAATAAATTAAACTTAAAAATAGAAAAAAAGATTTAAAATAAGTTTTGTTTTGTTCTGGTCGAGTGATGTAAATAAATAAATAAATAAATAAATAAATAAACGAATAAAATTTTTAAGAATTTAAAATAAATAAAAAATGATATGAAATAGATTATGTTTATGGTTGAGTCATTACCAGAAACTTAAAAATAATAAAATAAATAAAAATTAAAATTGAAAAATCATGTAATTTTTTTTTCAGGTCGAGTAATTTACAAAAAATAACAAATAGAAAAATAGAATAAAATACACAAAGAAAAAGAAACTGAAAAAAGACATAAAATAAGACTTAATTATTTTCTGAACGAGTTATTGAAAAAATGAAAAATAAATGAATAAATAAAATAAGATAAATAAATAAAAATAAAATTGGAAATATATAAAATAAGTAAGATTTCTAGTCGACTGATTTTCAAAAACTTAAAAATAAAATAAATCAAAATAGAAAAATGATATGAAATAATTTTTTCTCTCGTCGAAAGATTTTCACAGATGAATGACATGCCCGGTTAAAGATATAAAAAATGATAGTTGAAAAGTGTGATTAATCAGCTTAAATTGCTTAAAAAATTAACTGGCACAGGTTATCAATCTGTAGTCATCAGGGAATGCTTTGGTTAATTTTTTAAAGGCCCGTGAAAAAGAGACAGATTTAATGGCAGAACAAAGACAAAGAAGATTTATGAAGAGTTAAAAGTTACATTAAGAAAAAAATGAATAAACAGAAATTGTGGGGTACCATGATCTCCCACGTTCTGAAAGGGCATGGCACATAAAAGATGCTGATTCATCCATATATGATCTAGTGATGGCAAATCCAAAGTTGGATGTTTTTCTTACGAAGGAGACAGCTCCTGGGTGGCACTTTCTAGACATAACTGACTAGGCAAAAGATTTTCCCGCAGCAGGTTTTTATTACTTTCTACAGTAGACTGGTTGTCAAGCAAGAATATAGAACCCAATCTGTTCCGCTATTTAACCCAAAGCTGGTGGGAGAAGAGATGGATTAATACCTTTTTCAAGGATATTTGCAACGAATTAAACTAGAATTCAAACACGGTTCTCCGATGTCTCATTCCGAGCCGATATCCATTGCACTATAACGCACGTTTAGAGGTTTTAGATCCGAATATAAAGATTGTACGTACTTCTGTGTGACATAATGCTCAACAACAGCTAATTTCTTAAATGTGTTGAAGAATAGCAAGACCTCATCATCCACAGAATTATCAAGCACTGTTTTTTTTTTGTTTTTTTTTTCAATGGCTGGTCCAGTTGGTAAAACTTACGGCTTACGGCCACATAACGTTGTAACATCGGTTCACGTACGATTTACCGAAGTTAAGGAAATCGAGTCTAGATTAGTGGCCGCTTTGGAATATCAGGTGCTGCAAGTTTGGATCTGTCGGTGATGTCACGGATAATGGCTCGGAATTGTTAATAAGAGATTTACAATTCCATTTAGTTTTGTTTTATTCACTTACGCACAAATAAACTTGGTAAATGTATGAATCTTCATCTTCTCCCTAGCTTTGGGTTAATTAGTAAGACTTATCACTAAACCGTTAAAATCTAAAATAATTCTTACAATCTAAATATATTTTATGTCTTTAAATAACCTGCAAATCAACCGTAGAAAACAAATCCAGCAATCAATCAATATGAAACTTTCGTGTGCAAAACTTATACTAAAATTACCCTGTGAATTATTTTATCCAAAGACTCATCCAATGTGTGACTCAATAAACGCTCAGAGTAAAATATATCAAATTTAAAGGGAAGTAGTTTGCGGGTAGATGGAATTGAATATTATTAGGATAAGGAGGATAGATAGCGATTGACCCTTGACTTGAAGAGGTTAAGATTGCTTTATTCAGGGAAACATCCACGCAGGAATGTATTCTATATAGAAGCACTTCTCAGGAACAATCTGTTTGAGCGAAAATTTCTCCTTAAATATGAAATACAGAGGATATGTAGATCATTCCACTCAGAGGATGTAGCATGTCGAATGCTCGATTGCAAGTGGGACCCTGATGTCATAGGCCCTCTATATTAAATAAAAATGTAATAAAAAAACACAGACAACCGTTGTAGTAATAAAATAGAATAGGAGCTTTATAAAGTCATTTGCACACTATCAGTTACTCAAGTTCAATGTGAGAGGACATTTTCAAGTGTAAGTATAATAAAAACAAGGTTAAGAAATTCGTTTCTTGAGGAGAATTTCGGAATCGAGGTGTTTGGAAATAGAAGGTACTTTCCGCCGTAAAATAAAAAAACAAGAAAATCGTGTTTAAAGTTTGTCAACTTTCGAAATGCTTCTTTTGATCTTTTTGAGATGAACCAGTCAATTTTTTAAAGCAAGCTAAAAGCGTCTACTTTAACAAACACTTGCTGCGTGGTATTTTGAAGCAAAAAAAACTTTATACATGTATCACGCAAACCGAGCCTCACCGTAGCACAACTTTTGCTCAACATTATGATATTATGCTCCTCTAAGCCAGATAAAAATTTTAAAATATGCCCAATGGCAATCATTAGCTTGCACATAAACACACTAATTAATTTTCATGATAAAAAGTATTTTGAAGGGAAAAGTTAATAATCTGACATGTTATCATAAAAATGATCATTATCCACTGTTACTGGTTAGATAACAACCATATTGAGTAGACAAAAATATTAATAGCATAAAAAACAAACACTGCCAAGATGTGGCGGAAGGTACCTTCCACACCAGCACTCGGCATGTGTTTGTACAGTCAGACAGGAGATTATTCGGGAAACATAAGAATTTAGACCTTGTAGCGAGTGATGATAATGTCGAGTTGCTTTCCAGATATAGGAAAGTTTAGGGAATACAGTGCAATGCTTAACTGAATTTCACATATGTGGCGGAAAGTATCTTCTTGTACTGGGGGGGGGGGCTCAGTTGTTGTTATCCATTAAAAAGGAATTGCTAAAAGAACTGGATGCAGAAAAAGTTATTTTCAGATCCTCACAATAATCTATTGAACACAAATAGTTGCTCTTAATATAGAAGACTTTATTTTTTTTTTTTTTTAATCATTTCACCCCAAGCAAAGCATTCCACTGCCACTATTGCGCAGGGGGGATTACATAGGGGAAAGTGATGAGAATGAGTGGTTAGATATAGGAAATGTCAGAAGGGGGGTGATAGACGGGTAAGGATACCGAGAATGAGGGTTGGGTAGATGGGAAGAGTGTTTGAGAGAATGGATGCGAGTTAGTATGTTAGGCGGTGTCTATTGACCTTACATTTAAACACCTGGAGATTGTAGCTGTCGGGGAAGCAAGTATGTAGAAAGGAATTCAACAGGCGGGAAGTGCGAGAAAAGAAGCTGTTGGAGTAGAAATTGTGGTTACATTTTATCGGTTTCACTGTAAAAGGGTGGGACATGGTTGCTAATCTAGTATCTCGTGTAAATTCGTACCTAGGGGGCACCAGTGATCTAAGTTCATTGGAGCAGAAGCCGTGAAAGTATTTATAGAAGAGGCACGGGGAAGCCACGTCACGTCGGTGAGAGAGTAACTGCAGCCGGTCTGCCAAGTCGGTATCGATCACATTACAGATTCTCTGTTGTATTTTATCAAGAACCGCGAGGAGAATAGCAGGGGCACCCGACCAGATGTTGCAGTAGTATTCGATACACAGGCGGATGGTAGATTTATATATGTGCAGACGGGAAAAACTTCCGGGCCCTGCACAGAGAACCGACTTTCATAGCAGCGCTCTATTGTGCTTCTGAATTATCTATTAATGTATCAATTGTGCTACAAACTATTTAAAAATATCGAGCTCTTAAAATTGAAAAAAATGTAACATTCTCTATTTACGTTTGGTATCGACTGACAGGTATATATACAATACATACACTGAAATTACTAAGAAATATACTTTTTATTTTTCGACAAAAATTTTGATTGTACTTTTTTTTCCATATGTATTTTTGGTGAAAATTAAATAACATTGTAGTAAAGAATGGACTCCTTTTGTCTCCAGACAACCAATATTTTTAAACCTAGTCCGTCACTGATCCATTACAAGACTTGGTAAACGATTTTAAGTCGAAAAGTTTGACCAGGTAGTTCCAGGGTAGGCATAACAGCAAGACTCCAATTCTTGTCTAATTTGACGCGTCTTGATAAAGAAATCTTGTGCATTTGAGAGTGGTAAAATGAATCGACTATTTTTCAAGCATCTTTAACGATGGATCGGATGAATATTTAAAAAAAAACAGACAGGCATAATATAAGTCTTTTTTAATAAAAAATATTATTAATAATAATAATATTTTGAAAATATAAAAAAAATCATCAATTTAATTTTTCTCAACACCATTAAAGTTTCAGTCATCAAATCATAAAAAAATGTTTCGTTTATTAACTATTTTGACTCTTTGCCTAATTTTACAGTTTATTTTGTCGAGTAAGTTAAATAAAACTCTTATGTTTTTTCGTTTTTTTTTATACGCTATTGATTTTCTGCTGTATTTATATAGCAAGTTATTATCTGTCGTTTTCTTCATAAAGGGAAAATCTATCTACAACAAATAATGAGGTCTTACGATATTTTTTAAACGCTAATATAAAGAATTTTAGAGAAAAGTATAGCTCCATCTCTTCTGCTATCCAGTTGTGTGCTAAACAGCAGAGTAGACTGTGGTCTCTGTTGAAAAATAGTCTGGGTGAACGACAACTCTAAATTCAAAACCGGTTGGGCGTGGGATTGGAAACTGCATAGCGTAAAAAATCTTTTCGTTCTATGAACGGCATACACTTCATCGATTCAAATGCCTTCCCTTTCAGACTTGTAAATTTTCCTGCTTGATTCATGTTTTTTGTTCAAAATACCGGCGCCATCTTTGGCATAATGTTTTAGAAATCATAGAAGTCTTTTAATGAATATACATTTTTTTTACTTGCGTCGGCCAGAGAAACTTCCGAAGTTGAAAAATGGCATCTATATTAATATACGAAAACGAACTTTTTTTCTACTTGTTCGACATAAACAAACAAAGATGTCGACTTTTAGAAAGATTGCATCTGGTGATTAAATATGGATTTATTATAAGAATCCATGACCACGGTCGGGTTGAAGACTCTATACGACAAATGAAAATCGAATTAGGTTTGGTTCAAGAGGAATAACGGGTTTCTGAATTATTGATAGAACGTTAGCATGAGACACTGAACCGTTTGAATATGTGCTACGTACTGGGCATGTGAAAGTCAAGTAGATCCAGCAATTTAACTATCTGGGTAGCGTAGTTGCAGACAGTGGATTATTAGACAGGAATGCGAAAGGCGTAAGGAATAGCGAAAAATGTCTTTGAGAATTTAGACAAAGTATTAAGAGAAAAGAACACGTCTTTAGAAACAAAGAGTGTCGAAATTCTATGTAATATTTTTTTCTTTTGCGTGCCGTTGATCCATGACGTAATGTAAATACTGTAAATATTACCTCATCTCAGAAATTTAGACAAACTAGCAGTATAGCCCGGCGTTGCTCGGGTGTAATGAAAGCTTTAAAACTAATCCATGGTTCTGGAGCTCAGACTCTTTGGACGTTGGCACGAAAGACTAAAACGCAATAGTTGTTTCCAGTTAAAGCGAAACTGTAGACGGAAAGAAAAATGAATGGATGTCAGTCAAATTTTGATTTCCTGGTATCGATATCAAATAAGTTTTTTTCGTCGTCAACTGAATTTTGAAGGCTAAATAAGTCCTCTGAGTAAATGGTATCATGGCTGAGACTAAGGACTACAATTATACCTACTTAGAGCCAAACGCGGAGCAAAAAATAAATAAAAAGGCTGAAAAAAATACAGACATACAGGCAGATAAACAGACTGACACACAAGCATCTTGCCTTATATATATATTATCGATTTTCTGCACTATTGTAAGAACTACAACCTTGAAACTTCTAAATATCGTTTCTTATGTCTTTGTCTATGAGTGTATCAAATTTGATTAAAATCGGACCACTCCTTCTATAACCCGATTTTTTCAATTATCGATTTTCGATATTTATCGGAGGTACCTCGACACAAAACCTAGCTAAGAACACTCACAGACGCTTATATTACAACTGTGTATATTTTCAAGAAAATCGGTTCAGCCGTTTCGGAGTTTATAGGTAACGGACACACACACACACATACACACACACACATACACACACACGGACAAAGTTCCATTTATAAATAAGTTTAGATAGATACTAATCCTTTCTCTTTTGTTGTCCTCAAAACCAGTCATCTTAAATAAATTACAGATCCTTCATAAATCCATCTATATCTGTTGATATCTTGCAAATCAAGCCTAAAGAGGTGTCCATTGATCAAATTTGGATATCTATTCAAGGAGAATATCCTTCAGTAGCTAGTAAAGCATTGAATAGTCTATTGTAATTTTCCACATCATACTTCTGAGAATTCGGTTTTATGCACTGACCAACATTAAATTTAAAAAAAAAAACGATAAAATATTAAATGCCTTGAGTATGTTTTTCACATATAAAGGCTAACATTGAAAAAACTACCAACGTACATCAAGAATAAATGTCATATAAACTGACTGAAATTAATGTACTTATTATTTGCCTATTTTCGAATTTAATGACTAATTTTTCCTTATTAAAATTTAAAGTGCACCTCAAATTTTTTGTTATTCTACAAGTGTGTCTTGAAGCAAAACTGAAAACACTGGATTAGGCTATATACATTGCAAGATTATATAGACACGTGTGTAACTCCTCACACGAAGACACAGGCTGTTAGGTTTTGGCAAATGGGATTTACAATTGACCAAAGAGTTTTCTCTTGAAATAAGGAGCAAATAAATGTCATAAAAAGAAAAGATATATCACTTGAATAATGAGGTTTTCTCCAGATGTATAATATTACATGAAATATAAATAAATAACGCTGGTATTAAAAATTGTGTAAATCTCTATGCAAACTTTGAAATTCTTGATGGTTTGTTGCGATTGCTGTCAAGGCTTTCCCAACCGTCAGCTTTAAGGTCTGACCACCCAAGACACCTGTAGAAAAGAAAGCACTCAACGCGACTCTTTACGCCGGATGCGCGTTGAAGTAGGCCGGCCGATCATCGCCTGAGAACCACTTGCTTCTTAATAGGAAACCCTAAAAGTATGGATTCAAATCTTGAGCATTTTAATTTACTAGTAATAGTGGCTTATATATATATATGTATATATATATATATGTGTGTGTGTGTGTGTGTGTATGTGTGGGGGGTGGATGTGTGTGGGTGTGTGTGTATGTGTGTGAATGTACCTCTGTGCGTATGTGTATGTGAGAGATAAAGTCGATGTGAGTGAGTGAGTGAGTGAGTGAGTGAGAAAGTATAGTAGAAAGACTGGCCCCTGTCAAGTCAAGGTTGACAACGATTGTAACATCGAAGCTATAGAGTTCATTTGAAAATAATTATAACAGAGAGCGTCCACACGGGTTTACAAAAAAAGAAAAGAAAATACTATCACACCGATCCCAAATATATCAAGTTTGTCTTTGCAATTAACTTCTGACGGTGATTTCAGTGAGAGATCAAAAGTACTTGGGTTACTAAGAATTCAGTCAGTCAGTTAAGTGCCATACGTGAAACACGCTTGGGCGATCATGTCTCGAAAGAGACATGACTGACTGGGCAGAAGATTATCCTGCAGTAGGTTGCCATTGCTTTCTGCGGTAGACTGGTTGCCAGCCAAGGCTATAGAACCCAATCTGTCCTGTTACTTAACCCATAACTGGAAGGAAGAGACGGATTAATACCTTTCCCAAGGGTATTTGTGCGTAAGTGAATGCAATGAATTCAACTGGAATTTGAACACGGCTCTCCGATTTCTTGTTCCGAGCCGATATCCACTGGACCACCACGCACATCACATACTAAGAATTACGGTGCCTTAATTGATGAATTTTAATTTAACATTAAGAAGATAATTGGAGAGCTAGAAAGGATTATTAAAAAGTAATGGAAATATGTTTATATTATTGAAACATGACTGAATGAAGATATGTTGCCTATACATACTTATATATAGTAGTAGAAAGAAACTCATGGAGAGCGTGGCAGCAGAGAGTCCTCAGAAGAGAAGCCCCCGTCAATCAAGTGTTTCGGCCGTTATCTCCTGACACTCTAGGGGGGTTGGGCCACACCCGGTTCATGACTCCGGATGTCCCTCTGCTGCCTTTTTTTTTTTTTTTTTTTTTTTGGACGAGCCACGGATGGGATCCGTGACCTTCTGGATATGCTCATTTTCACTCAAAGACTCCCGCACTAACCACTTAGCCAAAGGTACACCTGATATTTGTAGGAAAGTTAAGCCTTATGGAGTTCACTTTTATTCCTCCTTGACCAGATCCAGCTTGAACATCTCTCTGCCGCTTCTGCCATTGCTTTCAGAGCATATAATCATCTGCAGACAGTTCATCAGTACGGTTAGACAGCCGATTGCCTTTTACCCAGGATTGAAATTGGCGTCAGTCGGCGATTCTACTTCTGGGCTATGGGCGTGCGTATATATATATGGGTGTGTGGGTGGGAGTGAGTATGAGGGAGAGATAAAGAAAGAGAAACAAAGAGAGAAACACAAAATGAGAGAAAGTGCCTCTTTGTTTGCATGCGCAAAAGAGAGAATAAAAGAGAGAGAACAAAAGAGACAGAGAGAGACTGATTTGCAAGGTTGACGATGGTTATAATTCTTAAGCTTCTTAATTGTGTGAAAGTTGCTTGACACTAACTACTCTCTTATTCTCTTCTCTTATCTTCTCTGTCAATTTCCATTATATGCCAGTGACAAGACACCTTTTGGTAAAAATGCTTTTCTGATAGATCATTGCGCATGGATGTAGATTAATACCTTTCTCAAGGGCAAAGGGCATTGCATCGTAGTAAACACGCACATCCTCAGCCCAGATTCGAATTTGCTTTTCTGTGTTGTAATACAGTTCATTCTACATCTAAATTCGCACTGAGTATCTCTATAAATAAAACCTAAGATGCATGTCAGTGTGTGTATCCTAACTGATTTCTGTTAACATGCACTTCTACATTTTTCATCCAATTCGTTTCAAAACTTGCACATCCCTTGCAAAATTATTATTCTATACAACAACAAAAAAGAAATTGCGGGTGGATCTTCAGTTTAATATTTGTTTTAATTACTTATTTTCAAATATTTTTCTTAAGGATAGGTTCAACACAGTCACGTTTACACGGAGAATAACTTTAAAAAATACAAGAGTTTTTTTTCCGTATTTAATGTCTGCAGACGTGGGACGTATAAAGAATCTAAAAGAAGAAATATACTCTTCCAATCCCATGCCACGCGGGGTACTTACTGCTAGTATATATATATATATATATATATATATATATATATATATATAACGTTGAATACTTGGTATATTAGTCAGGTCAATTCAGATAGAGATGAACTGAAAAGAACTCAATATTAAATTTATTTCTTTAATTTAACAGGGTCATATAATTTAGAAAAAGTTTAGATATTCTACAATTTCATGGGTAATACGTATTTCGCCGCTGACCTTGTGACTCGTCAGACCCAAATGATACAACAGTTAATCTTCAAAATATTCCAGAAAATCATTACACACAGTAAAAGTAATCTACAAAAAACTCATTCATTTAAAAAAAAAAGAAAAAAAAAGAACCCAAAGAGAGAAAGGAAAAGAAAAATGTAGACAATTAATAAATGGAAAGAAGAGAAATAAGAAGGAAAGAAATAGAAATAGAAAAAGAAAAAGAATGAACAGTATACAGAGGAATTAAAGTAAACGTCATAGATCGACACAGCGTATAAAGTAAACGTCATAGATCGACACAGCGTATATCGTAACTCATCTGCTTTCTTAGAAAAACAGGACAAGGAAATTTAACATTAAAACTTACTTTTAAATATAATGGGATATATTTACGGTAAAAAATAAATTGCAAATCATAATTTTTAAAGCAAATTAAAATATAACCACTTAAAATGTGGGATATGTATACTTTGGTTTTAGATGAATTTTTGTATGCGTGTATGTGTATATATGTGTATATATGTGTGTATGTATGCATGTATATATGCGTATATATATGTGTATATATGTGTATATGTATGAATGTATTTATGCGTATGCGTGTATGTGTATATATGTGTATGTATGTGTGTATGTATGTATTTATGTGTATGTATATATATATGTGTATATATATATGTTTATGATTATTCTTTTATTACTATTACTGAAGATCTGTTTTGTTTAATATTATTATTATTATTATTATCATTATTATTTTTATTAGTGTTAATATTTTGTTTTATATATATATATATATTGTATTTATTATTATTATTTTTCTAATAATATTTTTATTCTTTTCTTATTAGTGTTAAAAATTTATATATATATATATTTATTATTATTATTATAATATTATTCTATTAATATTATTTAATATCCTTTTTCTTTATTATTATTATTATTAGTGTTTAAATTTATATATATATATATATATATTTTTTTTTAATCATTTCACCCCGAGCAAGGCAGAAACTCCACTGATGTGCAGGGGGTTACATAAATGTAAAGAGATTAATTACAAAAGAGTGAGGAGTACAAGCTAGTTAGAAAGGAACAATAGAAAGCTGAGAAAGCAGGTGCAATGACAGGTACATGGGCGGAGAGAAAGGGAAGGTTATACAGGGGAGGGGAGAGAGCTAGAGGCCAGTGGTTAGTAGGTGAGTATTAACTTTGCTTTTAAATTTCTGGAGGTCGTAGCCGTCAGGAAAGCAAGAATACGGGAGTGAGTTCCACAGGCGGGAAGTGCGAGAGAGGAAGCTGCAGGAGTAGAATTGTCGTCTGCGTTTGGCTAACCTGACTGTGAATGGGTGGGACCCAGTTGCCAGTCTGGTTGAACGGGTAAACACCTGTTGAGGAGGCATCAGTGACTTAAGCTCATCCGAGCAGAAGCCATGAAAGTATTTATAGAAGAGAGAGAGGGAGGCCACATTTCGACGATGGGAAAGTGGCTGCAGACGAGTCGCCAGATCAGTACCTATCACATTACAGACTCTCCTTTGGAGCTTGTATATATATTATTTTATTATTATGATTTATTTCTATTATTTAAGATATTTTCAAGATTTTATTTTAATATTTTATTTATCTTCTTATTAAGTGTTGATTATTTTAACTATTTTATAATATATTACTACTAGTGGTTATATTTTAATTTGTATAAGAAAATATGATTTACAATTTATTTTTTATATTAAATATATCCCATTTTAGGTATAACTAAATTTAATGTTAAATTTCCATGTCATATTTTTCTAAGAAAGCAGATAATTATGATAGACGCTGGTGTCGATATAAGACGTTTATTTTAACTTCCTTTCTATCTATAATGTTCTCTTATTTTTTTCCTTATCTTTCTCTTTTTTTCCGTTTATCATTTTTCTATTTTTTCTACATTGAATTAAAATTTTTGTTTTCTTTTATAAGTTTTAATTATTTTAACTGTATTTTATGTCAACACAAAATAAAATCGTCGGTGATGGTGGATGTTACTGTATTACCGTCTTAATAACCTCTCTGAAGATGGCTCATGTGAGCCGAAAGCTTAGAACCAAATTAATAAAAACTTATCCGAATGTTGGAGAATTTTTGTCTTTATTTTCAACTGAAATTAAAGCCAAAATACGACGTTTAGAACGGCTCATGATTAAACATAATAGACATTCATTGTCTCTAATATTTAACAATATATAATTATATATACATGTAAAAAGAATGGCGTGAGAAAAAACATTCAGACTATCAGATGTCGATATCATAAGTTCATTATCCAGTATTGATCGAGGTTTATTTCCTGAGCTTTCGTTCGACGTCGTTTAGAACGTTAAGATCTTGATGATGTCATTATTTTTGCTCGAGTTATATGTGGTATCTATTTTAGTTGTTACTGTTATTGAGTGTTCACAAGTGATATCGTTTCAGTTATTTGGTACAGTTCTTTGTGAATCTGTAGCGCCAGTCTAAAATTTTCAAATAAGGATGGCTTTTGCCAAGACCCACACATTCCCTCTATCTACGCCATTCTAACGATTGATTTAAGAAAGCGGTCGTACACAGCTGAGTGTTTAGATATTTATGAACGGGTTTGGCACCATTTAAGAGAGCCATATGAAATTCTCGATTTGACGAGGCTATTGAAGTATATAACTCGAAGTTTTGGTTTTGTGGCAATTTGTGGTGATGGGCGAAATTACCTCTAGCGCGGCCTATTCTATGTTCGATTTCCTTTTTCTCCTTTACTAAATTTGTTAGAATTGATCTATACGTGCTTAGTATTCACTAATTCCATATCGTGAATTTCACTCCAATTTCGGATCATAGTTTCTGTTTTAAAAAAGTTTATCTTTAGTCCTGTTTCTTGAAACACTTCATAGAGGATATTGTTTCTTGAAACACTTCATAGAGGATGTTTATTCTTGAAACACTTCATAGAGGATGTTGTTTCTTGAAACACTTTATAGAGGATATTGTTTCTTGAAACACTCCATAGAGGTTGTTGTTTCATGAAACACTTCATAGAGGATGTTGTTTCTTGAAACATTTCATAAAGGGTATTGTTTCTTGAAACACATTGCAGAGAATGTTGTTCCTTGAAACACTTCATAGAGGATATTGTTTTCAGGTCCAGGTCATTCTCATTCCAACTATGAATACCTATGTCATCCCAGATATCCGAACTCATCATCAGTACATTGGTCTCGGGGGGAAGAAGCAAGGCAGTTGTCTTTTAGTAGATTTGTTTGGGATGTTGTATAAAATACGTAAAAGATCAGGCCAATGTCCACTTGGGAACACCGGCACTCTAAGAAAACTTCTACAATATTAAATATCCTTCGGCTTTAAATAACCCAAAAATAGTTGATATACCCAAACGTATTCAAGCAATCGAACAAAAAAGGCCCGTAAAACGTTATCAACGCATTTTATCATGCCTTCCGCGTTCACGTTTGCGCACATCAGGACAGACTCCAAGCAAGTGTAGCATGAATAGTTATGTTCTATCATTTTTTTTATTTGTTGCTGCCTTTAGTTTCAACGGAAAGTGACTACCACATGACGGACGGCAAGCTCTCCATATGATTGAAAATATTTAAAAAAAATTCAAATAAACTCGAATACAATGAAAATAACCCAAATATGTGGACAACAGAATTTTTTTATTTTTCAAATTTATCTTCAAACGATTTCAGACATTTGCGTGTCTTTGATTAAAAATCCTGGAATGACGAAGCTACTTCTATCCCTACCCAAGAAAACACAATCAACAATCCGGTAGGCCAAAAAGCGCCCACCCTAACACCACACCCTCAAACAATTCGCAAAACATAATATAGAAAATTTATTTCCGTCTTTCTTCCGCCAACCAGCATCAGTTAGCAAACAATTTTTGTTGTCCGACTTGGCGGATTGTACCTTTTGAAGTCGTCTGCTTCAGTCAATCTGTTTACCTGAGAACTGCTGTTTCTCCCTGTACACAATGTGTTAAATCAATAAAGTTATTTTTAAAAATCTTCGTTTTTTTTTAACGCTTTATTCAGTTCTTTGGATTCTTTTTATGACTTTTTTCTTTACTGTGTGGATCATGTTATAATCACGTCTTATTTACATCTTTTGAGTTCATTTGTAATATTCTCTTGCAGTAAGTCTAAAGTTTGTTCACAAATGTTTGTTTCTTTCATTATTTAATATTTACAGTTTCTGTTAATTTTGCCTGGACTCGAATAAGTAAATCTTGTTCTGTCTTAAGACAAATCCAAAACTTTTTCAATCTTAAATCGAATTTACGAAATAAAGGATTTGTATACACTAGAATGTTTTTGAAATCCTCACAGTAGTTGGTATTGTTGAAGTTGTCGCCACTTTTTTGTCTAGATTTACAAACTTTACGTTTCGTTAAATTTCTCAAACCAATCAACAGACTTTTAATAAACTGATTTGTTTGGTTGGTTGGTTCTTTTGTTTTACGGCATATCAACCTCGGCGGGTCATTTATTGCCAACTAATTTTTTTTCATTTATTGCTGGTAATACCTTTTTCTTTCAACAATTTATTGTTGTTTTTTATATAATTTTTGTGTCTAGTAATACTTTTTCTTTTCGAGTCTCAAGATTCATTGGGATTTGTTTTTAAGGGCGGGGTCGCCAAGACCTACCCTGTTATTTAACCCATAACTGGAGGGAAGGGACGGATTAATACCTTTCCCATGGGTACCAGTGCTTAAGTGAATGCAGGGTATTCAACTGGAATTCGAACTCGGCTCACCGATTTCTCTTTCCGAGCCGATATCCACGGCACCACAACGCACATCCGTCACTAAACGCTTACAGCACCTGGCATTCTCAAGCGGTAACCCATCTAAAATTTGTTTGAAAACAGCTGTTTAGTAATTTAATTTAATTTTATAAGACTTCATGGAAAGCAATATTTTCTTTAAAAAAAATTTGTTTTTTTCCTTTTTAATAGCGAAGAATAAATTCCAAGGTTTTCTAACTCTTGAACATGTAATATACAACTGACCATATATAAAAATTTCTATTTTGAGACAAATTATGCGAAAACCAATATTGCATTTTTATTAAATAATTTTACTTTAATTATTAAACTGTTTTTAAAATAGTGGGAGTATTTTGTATGTTAAATAATAAAACTCTTAATTTTTCCCAAAAAGATAACGAAAATTTATTGTACTAAGTTACGCACACTAGTAAAACCAATAGTTTGTGTCTCCTTATCTGTTTGCTCCAAAGTTTGACTATTTTAGAAGGTGTTATGAATGGAAGGACCAACGGAAGTCATAAAATTTTCTATACAAATAAAGGGGCGGTGTCTTAAGATCCATTTCTCTGGTTAATCATTTATTTTAACATTATTTGATCGATTTAATATTTCGTCGTCAAATTATCGTTTTAGAAGGTGTTATGAATGGAAGGACCAACGGAAATTAATAAATTTTCTATGTCCCAAATAAAGGGGCAGGTGTCTTAAGATCATTTCTCTGGTTAATCATTTGTTTTAACATTATTTGAAGTCGATTTAATATTTCGTCGTCAAATTATCATTTTAGAAGGTGTTATGAATGGAAGGACCAACGGAAGTCATAAAATTTTCTATACAAATAAAGACGCGTTAATCTTGAATCATTTCTCCAATTAATCATTTATTTTAACATTATTTGATCGATTTAATATTTCGTTCGTCAAATTATCATTTTTAGAAGATGTTATGAATGGAAGGACCAACGGAAGTCATAAAATTTTCTATACAAATAAAGGGCGGGTGTCTTAAGATCATTTCTCTACATTGTAATCATTTATTTTAACATTATTTGATCAATTTAATATTTCGTCGTCAAATTATCATTTTTAGAAGGTGTTATGAATGGAAGGACCAACGATCGCAAAATTTTCTATACAAATAAAGGGGCAGGTGTCTTAAGATCACTTCTCTGGTTAATGTTATTTTGCTGTTATTTGATCGATTTATTATTTCGTCGTCAAATTATATTGCCGGGGAGTGTTATGAATGGAAGGACATGAAATCATAAAATTTTCTATACAAAGAAAGGGGCAGGTGTCTTAAGATCATTTCTCTGATTTAATCATTTATTTTAGCATTATTTGATCGATTTCGTGTTTCGTCGTCAAAATTATCATTTTTAGAAAATGTTATGAATGGAAGGACTAACGGAAGTCATAAAATTTTCTATACAAATAAAGGAACGGGTATCCTTGAATCAACTTCTCGATTTAATCATTTATTTTAACATTATTTGATCGATTTCGTATTTCGTCGTCAAATTATCATTTTGCAGAAGGTCATTATGAATGGAAGGACCAACGAGTCATAATTTTCTATACAAATAAAGGGCGGGTGTCAAGATCACTTCTCTGGTTAATCATTTATTTTAACATTGTTTGATCGATTTATTATTTCGTCGTCAAATTATCATTTTTAGAAGGTATTGCAGATGGAAGGACCAACGAAGTCATAAAAATTTTCTACTATACAAGAAAAGGGGCAGGTGTCCAGATCATTTCTCTGGTTAATCATTTATTTTAACATTATTGCAAATTGATTTAATATTTCGTCGTCAAATTATCATTTTCAGAAGGTGTTATGAATGGAAGGACCAACGGAAGTCATAAAATTTTCTATACAAATAAAGGGCAGGTGTCTTAAGATCATTTCTCTGGTTAATCATTTATTTTAACATTTCATTTTGATCGATTTATTATTTCGTTAAATTATATTGTTTTTAGAAGGTGTTATGAATGGAAGGACCAGCAGAAGTCATAAAAATTTTCTATACAAATAAAGGGGCAGGTGTCTTAAGATCACTTCTCTGGTTAATCATTTATTTTAACATTGTTTGATCGATTTATTATTTCGTCGTCAAATTATCATTTTTAGAAGGTGTTATGAATGGAGGGACCAACGGAAGTCATAAAATTTTCTATGCAAAGAAAGGGGCAGGTGTCTTAAAGTCGTTTTCTCTGGTAATCATTCGCTAACATTATTTGATCGATTTAATATTTCGTCATTAAATTATCATTTTTTTAGAAGGTGTTATGAATGGAAGGACAACGGAAGTCGTAAAAATTTTCTATACAAAGAAAGGGCAGTGTCTTAAGATCATTTCTCTAATTCGTCATTTATTTTAACATTATTTGATCGATTTTAATATTTCGTCGTCAAATTGTCATTTTTAGAAGGTGTTGCTGAATGGAAGGACCAACTTAGGTCATAAAATTTTCTATACAAAGAAAAGGGCAGGTGTCTTAAGATCATTTCTCTGGTTAATCATTTATTTTAACATTATTTGATCGATTTAATATTTCGTCGTCAAATTATCTCCATTTTAGAAGGTGTTATGAATGGAAGGACCAATGATGTGCAAATTTTCTATACAAAGAAAGAGGCAGGTGTCTTAAGGTCATTTCTCTGGTTAATCATTCATTTTAACATTTATTTGATCGATTTATTATTTCGTCATCAAGGGTATCTCATTTTTTAGAAGGTGTTATGAATGGAAGGACCAACGGGAAGTCATAAAATTTTCTATACAAAATAAAGGGGCAGGTGTCTTAAGATGTTTCACTAAGTTTAATCATTTATTTTAACATTATTTGATCGATTTATTATTTCGTCGTCAAATTATCCTTTTAGAAGGTGTTATGAATGGAAGGACCAACGGAAGTCATAAAATTTTCTGCAAATAAAGGGGCAGGTGTCTTAAGATCATTTCTCTGGTTAATCATTTATTATTTTAACATTATTTGATCGATTTAATATTTCCGTCGTCAAATTATCATTTTAGAAGGTGTTATGAATGGAAGGACCAACGATGTAAAATTTACTACCTTAAAATAAAGGGGCAGGTGTCTTAAGATCATTTCTCTGAACAATCATTTATTTTAACATTATTTGAAAGTCGTTTAATATTTCGTCGTCAAATTATCATTTTTAGAAGGTGTTATGAATGGAAGGACCAACGGGTCATAAAATTTTCTATACAAATAAAGGGGCAGGTATCTTAAGATCATTTCTCTACCGTTCTTAATCATTTATTTTAACATTATTTGATCGATTTAATATTTCGTCGTCAAATTATCATTTTAGAAGGGTGTTATGAATGGAAGGACCAACGGAAGTCATAAAATTTTCTATGCAAATAAAGGGCAGGTGTCTTAAGATCATTTCTCTGGGGCAATCATTTATTTTAACATTATTTGATCGATTTATTATTTCGTCGTCAAATTATCATTTTAGAAGGTGTTATGAATGGAAGGACCAACGAGAGTATAAAATTTTCTATACAAAAGGAGCAGGTGTCTTAAGATCATTTCTCTGGTTAATCATTTACACTTTTAACATTATTTGATCGATTGTCTTCGTCGTCAAATTATCATTTTGGTATTATAGAATGGAAGGACCAACGGAAGTCATAAAATTTTCTATACAAAAGAAAGAGGCAGGTGTCTTAAGATCATTTCTCGGTTAATCATTTATTTTAACATTATTTGATCGATTTAATATTTCGTCGTCAAATTATCATTTTTTAGAAGGTGTTATGAATGGAAGGACCAACGGAAGTCATAAAATTTTCTATACAAAGAAAGGGCGATTTCTACAAGATCATTTCCTCTATGATTGATCATTTTTATTTTAACATTATTTGATCGATTTATTATTTCGTCGTCCAAATTATCATTTTTAAGAAGGTGTTATAGATAGGAAGGACCAACGGAAGTCTGTAAAATTTTCTATACAAATAAAGGGGCGGGTGTCTTAAAATCATTTCTCTGGTTAATCATTTATTTTAACATTATTTGATGATCGATTTATTATTTCGTGGTAATTCATTTTTAGAAGGTGTTATGAATGGAAGGACCAACGGAAGTCATAAAATTTTCTATACAAAGAAAAGGGGCGAGTCTTAAAGATCATTTCTCTGGTTAATTATTTATTTTAACATTATTTGATCGATTTAATATTTCGTCGTCAAATTATCATTTTTAGAAGGTGTTATGAATGGAAGGACCAACGGAAGTCATAAAATTTTCTACAAATAAAGGGCAGGTGTCTTAAGATCACTTCTCTGGTTAATCATTTATTTTTAACATTATTTGATCGATTTATTATTTCGTCGTCAAATTATCATTTTTTAGAAGGTGTTATGAATGGAAGGACCAACGGAAGTCATAAAATTTTTCACAAATAAAGGGCGGGTGTCTTAAGATCACTTCTCTGGTTAATCATTTATTTTAACATTATTTGATCGATTTATTATTTCGTCGTCAAATTCTTGTTTTTAAGAAGGTGTTATGAATGGAAGGACCAACGGAAGTCATAAAATTTTCTATACAAAGAAAGGAGCAGGTGTCTTAAGATCACTTCTCTGGTTAATCATTTATTTTAACATTATTTGATCGATTTAATATTTCGTCGTCAAATTATCATTTTTGAGGTATTATAGATGGAAGGACCAACGAGTCATAAAATTTTCTATACAAATAAAGGGCAGGTATGTAAGATCACTTCTCTGATTTAATCATTTATTTTAACATTATTTGATCGATTTAATATTTCGTCGATAGTGCTGTTTTTTACAGAAGGTGTTATGAATGGAAGGACCAACGGAAGTCGAAATTTTCTACAAATAGGGGCGGGTGTCTTAAGATCACTTCTCTGGTTAATCATTTATTTTAACATTATTTGATCGATTTAATATTTCGTCGTCAAATTATCATTTTAGAAGAGTGTTATGAATGGAAGGACCAGCAGCGATCGCAAATTTTTCTTACAAATAAAGGGGCAGGTGTCTTAAGATCACTTCTCTGGTTCGTCATTTATTTTAACATTATTTGATCGATTTAATATTTCGTCGTCAAATTATCATTTTCTAAGAAAGTGTTATTGTGAATGGAAGGACCAACGGAAGTCATAAAATTTTCTATACAAATAAAGGGGCAGGTGTATTTAAGATCATTTTCTCTGGTTAATCATTTATTTTAACATTATTTGATCGATTTAATATTTCGTCGTCAGGGTATCATTTTTTTACAGAAGGTGTTATGAATGGAAGGACCAACGGAAGTCATAAAGTTTCTATACAAATAAGGGGGCAGGTGTCTTAAGATCATTTCTCTGGTTAATCATTTATTTTAACATTATTTGATCGATTTAATATTTCGTCGTCAAGTGTCATTTTTAGAAGGTGTTATGAATGGAAGGGATAACTGCAGAGAAGTCATAAAATTTTCTATAGTGAGGAGCGAAGATATGGGTCTTCTCTACATTGATATTTATTTGTTGTAACGATCGATTTAATATTTCGTCGTCAAATTATCATTTTTGAAGGTATTATGAAATGGAAGGACCAAACGGTCATAGAATTTTCTATACAAACCAAAGGGTGAAGGTGTCTGGGTCATTTCTCTTGAGCAATGGTACAGCACCATTGTTGATCGATTGTCTTCGTCGTCAAATTCTCATTTTTCCAAGGTCAACAACAATTGAAGGTTAACGAAACTATTGAAATTTTCTGTAAATAAAGCGAAGGTGCTCTTGGATCACTTTACTACAATTGTCATTTATTTTAGCATTATTTGATCGATTTAATATTTTAAATGTTCTAAATTATCATTTTTAAGAAGGTGTTATGAATGGGATAACGAAGTCGCCAAATTTTCTACAAATAAAGGGGCAGGTGTCTTAAGATCATTTCTCTAGCGCCAATCTCATTTATTTTAACATTATTTGGTCGATTTAATATTTCTCCGTCAATTATCCATTTTTTGAGAAAATTGTTATGAATGGAAGGACAACAGAATCATAAAAATTTTCTCTCCTAAATAAAGGGCAGGTATGTAAGAATCATTAGTTAGTGTTGTTTTAGCATTATTTGATCGATTTAATATTTCGTCGTCAAATTATCATTTTTTAAATTATTGTGAATGGAAGATTATAGGAAGTCATAAAATTTTCTATACAAATAAAGAGCGGTGTCTTAGATCTCATTTCTCGATTCCTTGTCTGTTTCTAACATTATTTGATGGTTAATATTTATTCATTCAAATTATATTTTTGAAGAATATTATGAATGGAAGGACCAACGGAAGTCATAAAATTTTCTATACAAATAAAGGGGCGAATAACTTAGATCATTATGAACAATCATTTATTTTAACATTATTTGATCAATTTAATGTTTTATTCATTAAATTATACTTTTTTTAAGTGTTATGAATGGAAGGACCAACGAAGTCATAAAATTTTCTATACAAATAAAGGGCAGGTGTCTTAGATCATTTCTCTGGTTAATCATTTATTTTGGCATTATTTGATCAATTTAATATTCGTCAAATTATCATTTTTGAAAGGTATTATGAATGAAGGACCAACGGAAGTCATAAAATTTTCTATACAAATAAAGGGGCAGGTGTGTAAGGTCATTTCTCTTGATTGATATTTATTTAACATTATTTGATCGATTTAGTATTTCGTCGTTCGGTATGTTTTTGAAAAGTGTTATGAATGGAAGGACCAACGAGTCGCAAATATTCTATACAGTAAAGAGCAGGTGTCTTAAGATGTTTCTAAAATTGATATTGTTTCAACATTTATTTGATCGATTTAATATTTTGTCGTCAGAGGTATCATTTTTAAGAAGGTGTTATGAATGGAAGGACCAACGAAATTGCGTAAAATTTTCTATACAAATAAAGGGGCGGAGTGTCTTAAGATCATTTCTCTGGTTAATCATTATTTAACATTATTTGATCGATTTAATATTTTGTCGTCAAATTATCATTTTTCAGAAAGGTGTTATGAATGGAAGAACCAGCAGAGTGTAAAATTTTATACAAATAGGGAACGGGTATCTTAGAGATGTTCTAATTGATATTTATTTTAACGTTATTTGGTCGAGTTTAATGTTTTGTCCTAGTCGATTCTATGTTTTTAGAAGGTGTTATGAATGGAAGGACCAACGGAAGTCACTGGTGCTATACAAACTGAGGCGGTGTGCAGATCATTCTCCGTTAATGTTGTTTTAACATTACATTTGATCGATTTAATATTTTCATTATCATTCTTATCAACTTTTAGAAGGTGTATGAATGGAAGGACCAACAGAAGTCATAATGTTACTACAATAAAGCGGGTATGTGGAATAAACTTCTGGTTAGTCTTTATTTAACATGTTTGATCAGTTTAATATTTTGTCGTCCAGGTGTCATTTTAAGTGTTATGAATGGAAAGGATGTGGAAGTCATAAAATATGCTATACAATGAGGCAGGTATCTTGAAGTCATTTCTCTGGTTAATCATTTATTTTAACATTATTTGATCGATTTAATATTTTGTCATTCAATTATCATTTTTAGAAGGTGTTATGAATGGAAGGACCGGCAGGTCTTTGTAAATTTTCTATACAAATAAAGGGCAGGTGTCTTAAGATCATTTCTCTGATTTAATCCCATTTTATTTAACATTATTTGATGTAATTTAATATTTTAGTGTTCATTCTCATTTTTGAAGGTGTTATGAATGGAAGGACCAACGGAAGTCATAAATTTTCTATGCAAATAAAGGGGCGGGTGTCTTAGGATGTTTCTAGATTGATATTTATTTTAACGTGTTGATCATGGTCTTAATATTTTGTCATCAGGTGTCATTTTTTAGAAAGGTGTTATAGATAGGAAGATGCAACGGAAGTCATAATTTTCTACATATTACAAATAGGGGCAGGTGTCTTAAGATCATTTCTCTGGTTAATCTTCAACACAACATATTTGATCGATTTAATATTTTGCTATCCAGTTTCTCATTTTTAGAAGGTGTTATGAATGGAAGGACCAACGGAAGTCATAAAATTTTCTATACAAATAAAGGGGCAGGTGTCTTAAGATCATATAGTTAGTAAATTTTATTTTAACATTATTTGATCGATTTAATATTTCGTCGTCAAATTATGTTTTTAGAAGGTGTTATGAATGAGAGGACCAACGGAAGTCATAAAATTTTCTATACAAATAAAAGACGTTATCTTGGATCTTGTTTCTCTGGTTAATCATTTATTTTAACATTATTTGATCGATTTAATATTTCGTCGTCAAATTATCATTTTTTAGAAGGTGTTATGAATGGAAGAATGAGTCATAAAATTTTCTATACAAATAAAGGGCAGGTGTGCGGAATTAACCTCTGAACAATATATTTATTTTAACATTATTTGATCGATTTAATATTTCGTCGTCAAATTTAAAGATATAACACAGACAGGAGTTAAAGTTTTACGGGTTAAAATACGCCGACAGCTTTCGCTGTTAAGGCACTTAACTCTCGAAAAAATCTCAAAGCATGAATATGAACAATGTCTACTTCGTTAACACTCGTGTAAACCGAACCTATGTTCACTTTCCTAACTATGATGTAAACCAGAACTAGGACTACATGTGTGATTCTGGTTTAAATCGGAATTATGATTATTTTTTTGACTGGTGTAAACCGGAACTAGGACTACTTTTCTGACTCTGGAACTTTTTTCACTGGTTCCCCGACTCCATATATTTATACGTACAACTAGATTGGCATCAAGGTCCCACCCTTTTACCGTCGAAATAGTTAAATGTAACCACCTCTTCTACTATAATAGTTTCTTTTATCGCAGTTCATGTCTGTGGATCTCCTTTCCATTTGCTTGCTTCCCTGATAGTTCAGTCAGTCAATTAAACTTGGAAAGAGACATGACTGACTGGGCAGAAGATTATCCCGTAGCAGGTTGCCATTACTTTCTGCGGTAGACTGGTTGCCAGCCAAGGCTATAGAACCCAATCTGTCCTTTTACATAACCCATAATACTCTGTTTTTTTCTTCTTATATCTAAATGTGAGATCTCAATAATAGGTACACCAATATATTTGTTGCTCTCATTTTAGACGGCCTATCGAGATAAATATTTTGCCGTCATTTTTGACGACACAGGTCTACTCGTATACAAATATACAATGGTCTTTATTATAAAAGAGAGGAGCAGATACAATTTTAGAACAAACTGCACGAATGTCTGAAAAATTAGTTTGATACATTAATGTTTAATGCTATTAATAAGTTGTAGACATGATACATATATTTTACTCTAATTAGAAATTCTCGATAAAGCTTCTGTCTTGATATGTCGATTGTATAGGAAGTGAATTTATTGCAAAATGATTGATTAATCATTATGTTTTAAAGGTAGACACTGTGCCTTCTTGGTTTCGTGTGTTCAACTGACTTCAAGTGAAGTGAAACAATCTACAATTTTTCTCGCCCATTTTGCACATTTACAAATCTACCATTCGCCCGTTTACTCAATACTGCTGCCATTTTTGTCTGGTGTCCTGCCTAAGAAGTGTTCTAAAAGTAGATGGAAAGTGCGACACAGAGATCCGAAAGCGAATTGGCATGGCGAAGGACGCGTTCCAGAAGCTGAGTAAAGTACTAAGACACAAGAAAGTTTCGCTAGAAACAAAGAAGAGAGTGCTAAATTGCTATGTGATGTCAGTTCTTCAATACGGCAGTAAATGCTGGACAATATCATCGAAGATGAGGAAAAAATTTCAAGCAGCGGAAATGTGGTTCTACAGAAGGATGCTGCGGATATCATGGACCGAGCATGCGAGCAATGATGAGATGTTGGAAAGAATGGAAATGAAAAGAAAATTAATAGTGAACATCAGGAAGAGACGAATGAAGTTCCTGGGACATGCAATGAGGAAGGAGGGCTTGGAGAACCTGATACTGACAACCCAGATGGAAGGAAAAGAAGCAGAGGAAGACAGCGAATAACATATTTGAAGGGCCTGATCAGGTGGATGACGGAACGGGGGTTGTGAGGTGTAACAGAAGAAAACATACTAAGAGCCACCAGGGATAGAGAGACGTGGAGAACCATGATCACTTACGTCCTGAAAGACAGGGCACATAGAAGATGAAGCTCCTGCTATTTATCCCGAGGTTCATGACAGAATCCCAAGAAGAATCAGGAATGATTTGTAATGTTATCAATCCTGACCATGTTTCTCGTCATTAGTCACTTTTTAACCGATGTGATGTGGCTTTCCTCTGTCTTTTCTACAAATATTTTCATGGCAGCTGCTCTGACGAGCGTTTTTGCTGGTGTTCCGACTACATGGACTTAAGCGTGCTACAAGATTAACATCTTGGCCACACCGTTTTGCTGCTAGAACAGCAAAATGTAACCATCACTTCTACTTCAAAAGTCTCTTTTCTCGCACTTCCCACTTGTAGAAACCTCTGCCGTTTACTTGTTTCCTTGATTAATACAATCTTAAAAATTTAAATGCAACATCAGTCGCAATCTACCATATCCTGCTCATCTTTTGTCCTTTCCTTAATCCTTCCAAAACTTATTCTTTTCCCTCAATTTCACTTTCTTTAACCCCTGCGCACTAGTTTGATTCCCACCTTTCTTGGGGTGAAATAATCTTTGAAAAAATTCTGACTTCTATTCAATACTAAAAAAATGAAAAAAATATATATGGGTTGTAAACAGTCCTTTGACTCGTTGGCTTCGTCACTCTCCAGTTATGAATTTAGATTGGAATTATTTAACGCAATAATTTTTGGTATAGACCACAGTCCTTCAAGTAGGCCAAAATAGTCTCGACTCTTATCTTCTTGAAAAGATCTTCTACACTATGTTATAAAACTGTTAAGGTAGAGTTACGAGGGCACTAAAATCGGTTAGCATTCTTTCTTCCGAGAAAATCTGAGACCATTATGCCATCTTCCAAGAAAAGGTTCAATTTTGTAACGTCTATTATTCAGGCGCTAGTTACATGGCTCTTGACAGTTGTTTAGAATGAATGAGTTTATAGTTAACTAGCAGTATAGCCCGGCGTTGCTCGGGTGTAATGAAAGCTTTAAAACTAATCCATGGTCCTGGAGCTCAGACTCTTTGGACGTTTACGAAAGACTAAAAAGCAATAGTTGTTTACAGTTAAAGCGAAACAATAGACTGAAAGAAAAATGAATGGATGTAAATCAAATTTTGATTTCCTGCTATCGATATCAAATAAGTTTTTTTCGTCGTCAACTGAATTTTGAAGGCTAAATAAGTCCTCTGAGTAAATGGTATGATGGCTGAGACTAAGAACTACAATTATACCTACTTAGAGCCAAACCCGAAGCAAAAACTAAAATTAAGGGGCTGAAAAAAAATACAGACATACAGGCAGATAAACAGATACACACACAAACATCTTGCCTTTTATATATATATATATATATATATATATATATACATTATCGATTTTCTGCACTATTGTAAGAACTGCAACCTTGAAACTTCTGAATATCGTTTCTTATGTCTTTGTCTATGAGTGTATCAAATTTGATTAAAATCGAACCACTCCTTCTATAACCCGATTTTTTCGATTATCGATTTTCGATATTTATCGGAGGTACCTCGACACAAAACCTAGCTAAGAACACTCGCAGACGCTTATAGTACAACTGTGTAAATTTTAAAGAAAATCGGTTCAGCCGTTTCGGAGTCTATAGATAACAGACACACACACACATACACACATACATACACACACACATACACACACCGACAAAGTTCCATTTATAAATAAGTTTAGATTTGAAGTCTGAGTAAGAGATTTTTAAATTTCCCGTTCCTGTGTATGCCGATGTGGTATACACCCAACAGAAGACAAGTTTTTAAATTTTTTTTTTTTTTCGTGAGGAGGTCTTTCAAATGTGGTTAATCAACTCTTCTGGCCATAGATATCACACTTCCTTAGTGGCTAAAAAACAAAAAAACGCAAAAAAAAAAAACACACAAAAAAAAAACACTGGATAGTCCTGGACGATTTCTTAAGAACGTTGCTAAACCACTTTAACTGAGACTTCAACAAGAAAGTGGAATAGTTATATTTTGGGCAGGGTTTGTTGTTAATTAATTTTTTAGTCGCTGAAGCATGGACTTTTGTTAATTACGGATGGCATCAAAATTTTTGATTTATTAACCATTAACATCACACCAACTCGGTCGTTTTTTTTAATTAAATATACGTGTTCTTTGAGTCGTTGGTCCCATCACTCTCAATTTATGCATTTCAATAGCACAATAATTTGTAGTATAGACCAACCTCCCTCAAGTAGGCCAAGATAGTCTTTACTCTTATCTTCTTGAAATGGTCCTATTTGAAAAAAAAACTACTGACGTATAGGGACGAGAACACTAAAATCGGTTAGAATTCTATCCTCAGACAGAGCTAGAACTGAGTCGCACTCTGCCCGAAGACAGAAACGTGACTCGGAAATAATAAACTCTACCCGGCACGTGCCAGGTAAGTATTAACAATAATAGCCGCTTCGTTTCTTAACAGGGGCCCTTTTTCAATAAAAAGTCCAATTACATTTTAACCAATTGGGAGAAAATAAATAGATTGAGTCAGATCTCCTGAGCAACCAACCAACTGTAGTGCTTCCACTCCTATGGAGAGAGTTCATATCTGATAACTTTTACTTTCCACACGCTAGGTTTGCTGTTAGAGATTCCAGTTTGATTAGCTATTTAACCCATAGCTGGGGATAGAAGAGATGAATGCCTTTTCTAATGGCTTTAGTGCGAAAAGTGAGTATGCAGCAATTTGAACTCGACTTACCTATTCACTTTTCTGCCCATTATGTTACAACGTCGCAAGACTGTAATACTTATAGCTCAAAGGTAGAATCACCGATTGGTGCCAATTCGGCCGGGTTTCAATCCTGGCTAGAAGCAATCGATGTTGAAGCGTACTGATGGTCTGTGATACAGCAAAACAGATTTGTCTGCGGATGACTATATATATATATATATATATATATATATATACACAACCCCTATTTCTGTTTTATATGAATATACTGTTTAATTATGGAAAAACTCAAATACGAGTATTCATTGTGAATATAAAAAAATAAATGATATATACATATAATTAATTTGTGCAAATATTATTTGCAATGAATACTCATATTTGAGTGGATACTCTGTTTTTTTCATAATTAAACAGCATATATATATATATATATATATATATATATATATATATATATATATATTAGTCATCCACATACAAGCAAGTTTCGCTGTATCACAGCTCATCAGTGTGGCTAGACGCATCCACCTGCTTCTGGGCGGGATCGAAACTCGACCGTTTTGCGTCAGTATATATATATATATATATATATATATATATATATATATATATATATATATTATTTCAACAAGAGTTCGAATAAATTACTACTAGTGGTTATAATGTAGTTTATGTTAGGATATATGATTTATTTTTCACCATAAATATTCCCTATAGTCGGCATATTTTAATTTAAAGGAAAAAAGTCCATTTTCACGTTTCTAAAAATTAATTATAAACGTCGGTTTCAATCTAGCGTTTTTTTAACTTTTTAATTATTTAAAAATCCGTTCTATCGTGATTTCTTCTTTTTACTTTCCTTCTTTTTGTGTATTTCCCCCTTCTGTTAGGTTTATCAAATTTTTCCTATTTCTATATTAACTTTAGCATTTTTAATTATTTTAACAATATTTTTTAAAATTAGCATTAATTTTTAAAATAATAGTATGAGTAATTATTTTTTCAAATTGTATTAAAATTATGATGACTTTTTTGTACCGTAAATATATCCCAGTATATTTGAAATTAAATTTCATAGTTAAATTTTTCCATGTTTTTCTAAGAGAACAGTTAGGTGGTTGAGACGCTGGCTGCTATTACGAGAAATGGTGTCAGCATTTATTTCCCGCGATACTGTATTTCATTTTTTTGCACCTCTTTGTCCTTTCTTTTTCTTTTCTTGCTTTCCATTCAGTTTTTTCTGTTTCCCCTTTTTTCTTTTTTTTCTCTTTTTTCTTTTTTTTCTCTTTTTTCTTTTTCCCCTTTTTTTTCCTCTTTTTTACATTAATCAATCGTCTATCTTTTCTTTATCCTTGCTTTCCTCTTTCTTTGGGTTCTTTTTCGAATGAGGGAGAACTATTCGTAAATAACCGTTACAAATGTCTATTCTAACATGAACATGTGAGCGTCTAATAAAAGAAAAGGAATTTTTTTTGGGTGAGGTGGATATTTTGAGGACTAACTGTTGTACCATTTGGGTCTGACGAGCCGCGATAGTAACAGCAGGACGCGGTGAAATATGTATTGCCCATTGTAATATTCTAAAATCTTTTATAATATATATATATATATATATATATATATATATATATAATAAATCCACTACATATATTGGTTTTACTACAACCATGCTCTCCCGTAGATTTACCTGTCTGATTTACTTTCTGATCTGAGTACAATTAAACAACATTTTTTAGAAAAACATTACATTGCATTTAAATATATGGTTCTGTTAACATTCCGAGCTCTCACGCGGTATGACGCCATAGAACCTCATTACAAATTTACGAACTATTATCGTTGCTGAGCAAAGTTTTATGTCAACACAACATAAAATCGCCTTTGATGGAGGATGTTTTTATGTTAACATCCCTGTAACCTCTCTGAAGATGGCTCATGTGAGCCGAAATGTTAGGACCAACTTAATAAAAAAATATCCAAATATTGTAGAATTTTTGTCTTTATTTTCACCTGAAATTAAAGCAAAAATACCATGTTTAGAATGGCTCATGATTAAATATAATAGACATTCATTGTCTCTTATATTTAACAGTATATGTTTAGAAAATTATCTGCTACCTCGATACACTAAATATATATATATATATATATAGTCATCCGCAGACAGATCTATTTCGCTATAGCACAGCTCATCAGTACGGTTAGACGTCCGATTGCTTTTAACCCGGGATTGAAACCCGACCGAATTAGCGTCAGTCGGTGATTCTACCTCTGAGCTAAGGGCGCTCGGTAGAAGGAGGCAGACTCTTTAGCGTGTATATTATCATTATACACGCCCAATAGCCGAGAGAGTTCTAATTCAATGCTGAATGAACGATGCGTAAGATGCTAGAGTAGCTACTGTTTTTCAAAGTCTACCATTCTTCCAGAGTGCTCAATCAGGGTGTGAGAGCGTAAATAGTCATCCGCAGAAATATATATTTGAGATATCTATCATGAAAGAGCGAGTTCGATCTTCATAGGTTGCTCTGTATCGTGGTTAAACTAAGGTAAAAAAAAGAAATTCCTAAAATTGCTCAAATTATGTTACTGGATATTTCTGCATCACTAATAAAAAGCAGTTTTAGAAATAAGTTTGAACTGGATATATATTTACTGCTTTAAGGTATGATCCAGTGTTTCCGTGTTATCTACATATAAGTAGCACGACCGTTAACGAACATTAAACAAATCGTTTTCACTTTGTCTAATGCAAAATATTGGGACAGGGGGTTCTTTTTTTATTCTCTTTCCTGTATTTGTTTTTATCTGCCTCAAGTTTGGCTGCTCGCGCAGTCACGCGCGGGCACTGTTTGGCATTAAGTCAGTCCGATACTCCTTTTGCATTCCACTTTCTCGTCGACCCTTTGACACCCGACCAACCACCTACGACTAATTTTCTCTTTTCGTTTCGGCTTGCCCGCTCCACAACCAGAGACCGACCCAGACATTGGATCCAAAACGCCTTTGCCACGGGGTCGAGTGCAAAGAAGGAAACGCCATTACGGATAACTCCACGCCGACCCTTGAAGTGGAAACAATAGATCTCCCAATTCAATTCAATCAGATTCTTTAAACATTGACAATTCTTAGCCCCCTCATACACGGATTAAATCCGGGCGTTTCTCTTCTTCCAGACAGGAGCCTTTTTTACCACCCTTAACGGGTGTTACATCTTCGGTCACCAATTCTGACTTCTTTAATCTTTTTGTTTTTTAAAGCTTCCATGCTAGCCTCATTGCCACTGCATTATGATTCTTTCTTTCTTTCTTTCTTTCTTTCTTTCTTTCTTTCTTTCTTTCGTTCCTTCTTTATTTATTTATTTCTTTTTTTCTTTCTTTATGTCTTCTATAATTCTATTGCATTCTCTCTTTCATTCTTTCTTTCTTTCTGTAACCCTTCTATAATTTCATTGCTTACTTTCTTTCTTACTTTTTCTTATACTCTTTCTGTAATCCGATTGCCTTCTTTCTTTCTTTCTTTCTTTCTTTCTTTCTTTCTTTCTTTCTTTCCGCCTTCTATAATTCTTTCTTTCTTTCTTTCTTTCTTTCCGCCTTCTATAATTCTTTCTTTCTTTCCGCCTTCTATAATTCTATTGCATTCTTTCTTTCTTTCTTTCTTTCTTTCTTTCTTTCTTTCTTTCTTTCTTTCTTTCTTTGTAACTCTTCTATAATTTTATTGCTTACTTTCTTTCTTACTTTTTCTGATACTCTTTCTGTAATTCCATTGCTTTCTTTCTTTCTTTTTTTTTCTTTGCACCTTCTATAATTCTATTGCATTCTTTCTTTCTTTCTTTCTTTCTTTCTTTCTTTCTTTCTTTCTTTCTTTCTTTGCATATCAGTTTTTACTTTCAATCCGTTTTCCCTTCATTTCACTTTTTTCTTTTTTCTTCTACTCATTTAATTTCAAGCTTTCATTTTATTTTTCAATTTTCCTTCATGGTTTAATATCACCACATATTTTTACTTTCTTTTTTTCAATAAAAAAGCCCCTTAATTTGTGTATCCCTTTCCTGTATTTCTTTCGTTTCTTCCTCTGTCAACTTCAGATATATGCCTCCCCCATCGTCCGACACCATTTACCGTCCGGACACGCCGCTGTATCTGTGGAGACGCCAAATCAAACATGGCGCTAATCCCAGATAAAGCTCTTCTGTATCTGTCGACAACAAAGAGAGTCTCCTTCCACTTATTGCAACTTCAAGAGTCAAGAATTAACTGTTAGTGCGCTAAGGTAGGAATAGCAAGTCAAGGGGGGTCGCAACATGATAGAAAATGAGGACATAAAAAGAAGGATCACACACACGCGCACACTCGCACACACCTACACGCACACAAGAACACCCCAACAGGTACACATAAACAGGTACACATATGTGCGTAAGCTTCTCTTGATGAACTCAAGGCTTGACAAAACGTTCAATACAAACCAGTGCATTTGACATTCGTAATTTTCATACATTAATGAATATTTTAAAAAGTGCCACACACATATACACGCACACACACGTTCACACACACATATACACGCACGCACACATACACACACACACACGAAAGACTTTCCTATTTTCCTCATGAAATCTACTACAGATACATGGAGCGAAATAACATCTTTGGATAGACCACCTTTTCAGTTGAGAATCTATTTGTATAGTCATTACGATTGGATATGTATTTACGCAAGCCATAAACATGAATCAGTAAAAACTATTTTATTACAAACATCGTTTTCGGTAACACGCACTAATTAACTGTGCTCACATCCTATCATTGGTCTCTGTAAACGATTATCAAGCATTGATGCATGTCTATAGGAGAATTTGTTTTTCATGTGGAAGGATTCAATGGCACACCTGTATCAGTACTATCTCAGGCAACATTTCTCATACTGTATTTTTCACACATTTTTCCGCGTCTATCTTCGGATTTATATATGTTCTGGTCTCTACAGAACAATTTCAATTACAAAATATTTAACAGTGCACAGTCAGTTGAAAACTGCTTCACAATTTTCTTCTGACAATAACACGAAGTCCTACGAAAATGTTTATTTCATTTGTTATTATGTTCTTCTTCTTATGTGTTTTTCTCTCATTTATTTATTTATTTTTTAAACATTTCTATGATATCTTTTCAGCGTGGTTTATTCCTTGAACCATAATCTACCAAAATACGTCTCTGTCGGACATTATACATTTGCTATTCAAGTCGACCTTTGCACGAAAAATATTATTAATAAATCCCGAAAAGACACTTGAATCTACTATTCCGGAAAGCCCACCTCATGTAACAAAACAACAAACAGTTTTACTAAATCTTGACGAACACCTTAAAACTACGACATTGATAGCTGACCTTTTAGAAGAAACTGATAATATTTTACAGGTACATAAAAATGGCATCAGCAAGCTTGTAGAACGATTGGCGCCAGTTGTTAAAACCATGGAGACTGTGAACATGTAAAATTTAAGTTTTCCTTTTCAAATCGGGTTAGAACGTTTGAAATAATGTAATATATGGCTTGTGAAAAAATCTTTTGGATCGTTGGTTGCAACAATTTCCAGCTATGTCTCTAAAATAGAGTTATTTAACGGTATAACTTGTGGTATAGACCAACACTTTTTAAGTGATCTACAGGAGACTTTCACTGTAAACCAAAAATTTTATTGATATGTGATGTCAGTTCTTCAATATCGCAATGAATGTTGGGCAATATCATCAAATATGAAGGAAAAACTTGAAGCAACTGAAATGGGGTTCTACAGAAGGATGCTGTGGATATCATGGACCGAGCATGTGAGCAATGATGAGGTGTTGGAAAGAATGGAAACGAAAAGAAAATTAATAATTAGCGTCAGGAAGAGACAACTGAAGTTACTGGGACATGCAGTGAGAAAGGAGGGCTTGGAGAACCTGATACTAACAGGTCAGAGAAAGGGAAAAGGAGACAGAGGAAAGCAGCGGAAAATATATTTGAAGGGCCTGAGCAGGTGGATGACAAAACGGAGGCTGCGAGATGTTACAGGAGAAAGTGTGCTAAGTGCCACCAGGTATAGGGAGACGTGGAAGGCCATCATCGACTACGTCTGGAAAGGAAAAGGCAAATAAAAGAAGAAGGTAGACACTATTTGTGCTTGTGACTACTTGAAAAGGTCCTCTAGACTAATTCTGTCATACAATCGTTAAATATAGAGACATGGTCACTATAATCGGTTAGAATATATTTTATAGTATACTAGCATCATAGCCCGGCGTTGCCCGCGTTATTCAGAACATTTTAGTAGTAGGACTCGGTTATATAAAAAAATAATTATATAAAAAATTATTCTTTAAAAATTGTTAAAAAATTCCATTAAAAAAATCTATTTTCTTTTGTTTTATGTAAACGTGATTTGATATTTTGTGTGACATTGTGAACAACATTGCGTTTGTTTTTGTTTCAAAATTACGGGGGAAAATATTTACATTTTTGTTGACTAAATGAATTTAACATAAAAATAAAAATTATTATTTTGTTTTACTGAAATTAGAAATATAAAATCTATTACTCTCTCAGTTCAGAAATTTTCGAAGAATATTTAAAAATGTAGAAATATAAAAACTATTACGCTCTCAGTTCAGAAATTTAAAAACAATATTTCTTTTGTTTCAAAATTACGGGGAAAATATTCACATTTTTTGTTGACCAAATGAATTTTTAAAACGTCGGAATAAAAATTAAATATAAAGGCTCTTTTTTTTTAAATAAAAAATATTTTAGCGTTTGACACATGTTATTTGATTTCTGTGACATCATTTAACAACCATCTTAGATCTTAGATTTTTTTTCGGAGCAAATGTAAACAATCTGCTCCACTGCCAAAAAGTATGAAAGGGAAAATTGTTGAACTTAAACTCAAAAAGTATGTGTCGACCTGGTTTCCAAGTAGATATGTGTCCCTAGAATGTTTGAATGGCGTAGCCTAAAAAAAAAAAAAATGGAGGCGTACATAGGGAACAGTCACACACAGACTCACAGGTTGCCTTTAATATATATTTAGATATTTTATGATAGACTGTACATTAAGGAGGATTTTCATTTTTTAGGAGAAATGGTTGAACGATATTTATGTTACCTTGCGAGTTTGTGCTGGCATAACCATCGACGTCTCTTAAAGGGTTTCCATTTTTT
>JBBBDQ010000194.1:897500-1025000 GCA_037127315.1 Ascarosepion bandense | reverse complement strand
GTGATATACGCTAGTGAGGTAGATATAGAGGAGAGAGATAAAGTAACAGTCAGATCAGTAAGAATAGTGATATAAAATACCGAGGTAGCTATTGAGGAGTGAGATAATCTAATAGTCAAATAAATAAGAATAGTGATATAAGATACTGATGTAATGAATATGTGATCTAATAAATATGCATACACCTTGGTTTCCCCTCAAAGTAATATGATTCGCTGGTGTCAGTCATAAATACAGGCTAAGGCAAGGACGGGGATAGTTCTACGTCTATAGATCTACGTCTATTGGTCTACGTCCATAGGCCTACGCCTATTGACTACGCCTATTGCATAAGCCTACGTCTCAGTATACTGCATACGACTACGACGAGTACCTATCCATTACGGCAACTTGCTAGATTTTCCTAACCGGTTACATTTGTCAAAACCGCTTAGCTACTTCGAATTATAATATATATATCCCTTTCCGGTACATATCAGATACTGAGTTCAATATAGAGGAGGGTGATAAAATAAATAAATTAATAAGAATATAGAGAAAAGAAAGACAAAGGAAATAGCCTGATAAAAAAGAATAGTAGTATAACATACTACTAAAATAGCCTGATAAAAAGAATAGTAGTATAACATACTACTAAAATAGCCTGATAAAAAAGAATAGTAGTATAACATACTACTAAAATAGCCTGATAAAAAAGAATAGTAGTATAACATACTACTAAAATAGCCTGATAAAAAGAATAGTAGTATAACATACTACTAAAATAGCCTGATAAAAAAGAATAGTAGTATAACATACTACTAAAATAGCCTGATAAAAAAGAATAGTAGTATAACATACTACTAAAATAGCCTGATAAAAAGAATAGTAGTATAACATACTACTAAAATAGCCTGATAAAAAAGAATAGTAGTATAACATACTACTAAAATAGCCTGATAAAAAAGAATAGTAGTATAACATACTACTAAAATAGCCTGATAAAAAAGAATAGTAGTATAACATACTACTAAAATAGCCTGATAAAAAAGAATAGTAGTATAACATACTACTAAAATAGCCTGATAAAAAACAATAGTAGTATAACATACTACTAAAATAGCCTGATAAAAAACAATAGTAGTATAACATACTACTAAAATAGCCTGATAAAAAACAATAGTAGTATAACATACAACTAAAATAGCCTGATAAAAAAGAATAGTAGTATAACATTCTACTAAAATAGCCTGATAAAAAAGAATAGTAGTATAACATTCTACTAAAATAGCCTGATAAAAAACAATAGTAGTATAACATACTACTAAAATAGCCTGATAAAAAAGAATAGTAGTATAACATACTACTAAAATAGCCTGATAAAAAAGAATAGTAGTATAACATACTACTAAAATAGCCTGATAAAAAAGAATAGTAGTATAACATACTACTAAAATAGCCTGATAAAAAAGAATAGTAGTATAACATACTACTAAAATAGCCTGATAAAAAAGAATAGTAGTATAACATACTACTAAAATAGCCTGATAAAAAAGAATAGTAGTATAACATACTACTAAAATAGCCTGATAAAAAACAATAGTAGTATAACATACTACTAAAATAGCCTGATAAAAAACAATAGTAGTATAATATACTACTAAAATAGCCTGATAAAAAAGAATAGTAGTATAACATACTACTAAAATAGCCTGATAAAAAAGAATAGTAGTATAACATACTACTAAAATAGCCTGATAAAAAGAATAGTAGTATAACATACTACTAAAATAGCCTGATAAAAAAGAATAGTAGTATAACATACTACTAAAATAGCCTGATAAAAAAGAATAGTAGTATAACATACTACTAAAATAGCCTGATAAAAAAGAATAGTAGTATAACATACTACTAAAATAGCCTGATAAAAAAGAATAATGATAAAATATATTGCGGTAGATATCAAGAAATGCGAAATAAGGTTAATAGTCAGCTGGATAAAAATAGCGATATAAAATACAGAGGTGATATTGAGTTGATAGATAAAGGAAATAGTCAGATAGATATGAATAGTGATATGAAATACTTTGGTAGATATAAAGGAGAAAGATAAAGAAAATAGAACAATAAAAATAGTGATATAAGACACTGAGGTTGATAGATAAGAATGAGAGATAAAAGAAATAGTCAGAGCGATAAGAACCTATGTATATAGGCAAGATGTTTGTGTGTCAGTCTGTATGTCTTTTATACAAATCCCCAATTTTTATCCGATTCTCACCAAACTTCACACAAATATTCTTTAGCTTCCTATTTTTTAGGCTTCCGGTCAGGTCATGGGCTACTTATTTTTCCGATTTCCCTCCGATATCGGAAATCGATAACCCGGTAGTTCTTGCTGTAGAATTTGCTCTAACTTGATAAAATTATAGTTTTTAGTCTCAAACATTAGTAGATCTTTTCAGACGACTCATTTTCCCCGATATCGGCAATCCATACCCCCGATATTTTATCAAATCTGATAAAAAAACCGATATTCAGCCATCAGTATGGCACATTTTCTCCAATTTTACTCCCTACGGTACGATAAGTTTTCATGGACTTACTTAGGTTAGTTTATGCTTAGATGACTTATTTGACTCCGATATTAGAAATCGATACTCCTATATCCTATCGAGTCTGATCAAAATCAGATTTTCAGCCCTTTTATTTTGGTTTTTGCTTAAGGTTTTGTTTTAAGAAGGTATAATTGTAGTTCTCAGATTCAGCCATGATACCATTTATTGAGAGGACTTATTTAGCCTTCAAAATTCAGTTTGCGATGAAAAACTTATTTGGCATCGATATCGGAAATCAAAATTTGACTAACATCCATTCATTTTTCTTTGACTGGAAACAACTATTGCTTTTTATCTTCCGTGCTAACGTCCAAAGAATCTGAGCTCCAGGACCATGGATTAGTTTTAAAGCTTTCATTACAGCCAAGCAACGCCGGGCTATACTGCTATTAGTGCTATAAAGATGCCAATATAATTATAGTAGAGAAAAGGGTAAACGTCTCACATCGATTAATAATAATGATATAATATACTGATGTACATACATAGTAAAGAGATATAAAGTGGATAGTCAAAACGATAAGAATAGTGCTATAAGATGCCAGTGTAATTATAGTGGAGAAAAGGGTAAACGTCATACATCGATTAATAATAATGATATAATATACTGATGTGCATATATAGGAAAGAGCGATAATGAGAATCGTCACATCAATAAAAATAGTGCCATAAGATGCCAATGTAATTACAGTAAAGAAAGGGTAAACGTCATACATCATTTAATAGTGATATAATATACTAACTACATACATAGGAAAGAGATATAAAGAGGAAAGTCAGATCGACTATAGTACTATAAGATGCCAATGTAGTTATAGTTGACAGACAGGCAAATGAAAAAATCGATTATTATGATAAGATACTGAGGTAGATATATAAGAAAGAGAGATGAAGGAAATATATCGATAAGAATAGCGCTGTAAGATACCAATGTAATTATAGTGGACAAAGGAAATAGAGGAATAATTGTGATTTCAGATACTAAGTAGATATATAAGAGAGTAAACAGAAACAGTCAAATCGAAAAGAATGCTACTATGAGATACTAATGTTATTCTAGTGGTAAAGGAAATAGATCGATTAATAATAGTTGCAAAATACTAATAGGAAAAAAAATTTAAAAGGGATAGTGTTAGGGCACCTTCCCTATTTACACTAATATGGACTCTTCCTAAGACTATATATAGTAGTCGTCATTAGTGGACTACAGAGTAACAGAGCGTAGCACTGCACGCATGTGCTTCTATTGATACTGTCAGCTCTCTGCCTTCGGGTAGGGGGCGCTTTCTGCTTCCGAGCAGAGAGCACAAACCAGTCGTGGTTCCGCCGAAGGGTAGAACCACGACTCGGTAAAAATAGACAGACATTTTTTTGGCCCGGCTATATGGCCGGGAATACCCACATTAAAATGACCATGTGTCACATCCGTCCTTGCGTGGGAAGGCTAGTAAATACAGTAACAGAGCGTAGCACTGCACGCATGTGCTTCTATTGATACTGTCAGCTCTCTGCCTTCGGGTAGGGGGCGCTTTCTGCTTCCGAGCAGAGAGCACAAACCCAGTCGTGGTTCCGCCGAAGGGTAGAACCACGACTCGGTAAAAATAGACAGACATTTTTTGGCCCGGCTATATGGCCACTATAAAATGACCATGTGTCACATCTGACCTTGCGTGGGAAGGCTAGTAAATACAGTAACAGAGCGTAGCACTGCACGCATGTGCTTCTATTGATACTGTCAGCTCTCTGCCTTCGGGTAGAGGGCGCTCTCTGCTTCAGAGCAGAGCGCAATAACCCAGTCGTGGTTCCGCCGAAGGGTAGAAGCACGACTGGGCAAAAATAGACAGACATTTTTTGGCCGGGCCATATAGCCCGGAAAGCCCAGCTATAAACTGACCATGTGTCATATGTTGCCCTTACTGGGAGGGACAGCTAAATAATGTAACAGAGCGTAGTAACACTGAGGTGTAACAGTAGTGTATCCCAGCGATCTAGTCCTGAGGGTAACATTGCCAAGTCTCACGTCTCGTATTATCTCGTATTCTCTTGTATTCGACTAATCCTATTGTACGACGTTCTACTAACCTCCACTGTACATAATTCTCTTCAATATATTGCGTTTCCTATCGTATTACTCTGCGTTGTGTATTTATTGGATCTAACCCCAGATCCACAACAGATAGATCGATAAGAATCGTTCTATAAGATACCAATGTAATTATAGTTGAGAGACAGGTAATGAAATAGATACTAATAGAGATGTAAGATACTGAAGTAGATATCTAGAATAGATAGATAAAGAAAATAGTCAGCTCGATAAGAATAGTGCTTTAAGATACCAATGTAATTATAGTTGAGAGACAGGTAATGAAATAGATACTAATAGAGATGTAAGATACTGAAGTAGATATCTAGAATAGAGAGATAAAGAAAATAGTCAGCTCGATAAGAATAGTGCTTTAAGATACCAATGTAATTATAGTAAAGAGACAGGTAAAGAAAAGAGATCGATTCTGAGGTAGATATATAGGAAAAAAGATATAGCCAGATCGATAAGAAAATACTGAGTTGATAAAGAAAATAGTCATATACATGAGAATAGTTACATAAGATACTGAGGTAGATATTGATAAAAATAGGAAGTTTTGAGATGGATATGAATAGAATATATAAGATATAGAGGTAAATATCGATCAGAGATATATAAATGAAATAGTCAAATAAGAAGCGAGATATAAGATACTGAGGTAGATTTAGAAGGGAGAAAAATGCAAATGGTGATTTTTCTAACCGCAGCTTAAATGCTAGGCCGAAATTCGGGGATCGAATTTATTATTCAGTCGAAATTGGTCTATCGAGAGTTACTTGCAAATCGTTACACTACATCGAAGTACCCAGAGTAATACTGGGAATTGTCAGCTAAATATCAAGAGGGTTAATATAAAGAGTGATGAAATACAAAACAGAAGATTGAAATTTAGAATAAACTAGCAGTATAGCCCGGCGTTGCTCGGGTGTAATGAAAGTTTTAAAACTAATTCATGGTCCTGGAGCTCAGACTCGTTGGATGTTGGCACGAAAGACTAAATAGTTGTTTCCAGATAAAGCGAAACCATAGACTGAAAGAAAAATGAATGGATGTAAGTCAAATTTTGATTTCCTGGTATCGATATCAAATAAGTGTTTTTCGTGGTAAACTGAATTTTGAAGGCTAAATAAGTCGTCTGAGTAAATGGTATCATGTCTGAGACTAAGAACTACAATTATACCTACTTAGAGCCAAACCGGAAGCAAAAACTAAAATAAAAAGGCTGAAAAAAAAATACAGACATACAAGCAGATGAACAGACACTCACACAAACATCTTGCCTTTTATATATATATATATATATATATATATATATATATATATATTATCGATTTTCTGCACTATTGTAAGAACTGCAACCTTGAAACTTCTGAATATCGTTTCTTATGTATTTGTCTATGAGTGTATGAAATTTGATTAAAATCGGACCACTCCTTCTATAACCTGATTTTTTCGATTATCGATTTTCGATATTTATCGGGGGTACCTCGACACAAAACCTAGCTAAGAATACTCGCAGACGCTCATAGCACAACAGTGTAAATGTTCAAGAAAATCGGTTCAGCCGTTTCGGAGTCTATAGGTAACGGACGGACACACACACACACACACACACACACACACACACAAAGTTCCACTTATAAATAAGTTTAGATATAGAATCAATCATGAGAGGTTTGAACAGACTGTAATGCATGTAATAACTGTAGCATGTATTATATATGACGACTGTAACTTGTAATACATGTAATGACTGTAACATGGTCACGTCTTATCAACCCAACGCAATACATGAATATTTTCTATCATGGTTAACAACAAGTTTAATAACCTTTTACTGTAATTACTTTTTGTGTAGCTCAACACGGGGTAAAGTGACCTAACCTTGTGTTGATCTGCTTTTTGTTTATGTTAGCCATCTTAACGTGTTTTAAGATTTGATATTTTTGCCCAGATATTTTTTAATCATAGGGTGAATTAGATACATATGTCCCTGAAGGCTTTTAGTACGAGAAGAATATTTCTAAATAAAGTCTTTTTGCTTGCCGATAATTGTTCTATTATTTTATACTCACATAAACCATGGATTTATAAATAGGATGATAATATTAAGAAATTATTATGTGGTCGAGATATTTGCGTATTATACGTTAGTACCAATTTCCGATAGTTTTCAAGGTCATATAAACTAATCTCAACTCTGCAAACTCCTCTTCTGATTTCCCTATTCTTTCACTGTTTAGGAAGGCCATGCCATCATGCATGGCATCTGAGTATTCCCGCGAACATCTCCCGCTGGCTAGGGAAGTCTCTCTTCCATTTTTAGATGCGTCTCCGTTTCTCTGGACTAAACTCAGTTAGCTATCTCTTCTTTCTTTACCGTTCCCCTTCTTCTCGTGAAAGTTGCATGCTAGATAGCATTTCTGATAATATAGTCAAGGCCACCTCCTTATATCATGTCAGGTGCCTTAAATATTCTGTCACTGACCTTGCTGGCATCCAAACCCTGAAGTTCTCAATCTCTAATGCAAGTGGCTGACTTCTCTATGTGTTTCTCCGGTAAAGAAATCCCTGACTCATGTCATGCTATGTAGCACTGCCCTCTTGGCAAGTATGATCACGCAGTGGAGTTTTCAAACATTTTTCCGCTCCCCCATCAGCCAAGAACCACTTGCGAACAGAATATCTTTCTGTTATCAACGTTCGGACTGGGACTCGCTCCGTGATTTCCTTCGGGACATCCGTTGGAATTAAGTTTTTAATCTTTCTTTTAAAAAAATGAGTCGCTGAGGTTGTTTTCATTGATCCATTCATTCTAGCAAGGAAATTCCATGTTAAATCTCAGTCATCTTCTTGGCTCCCACCTGCATGTTCGGTCGCTAGAGCCCACAAGAATCACTTCTTCCGGCTGTACCAGAGTGACACGTCTGATTACAACAGACGTCTCTGCTCGTAATGAGTGCAATCGTGTCCTAAATGAAGCAAAATAATTGTTTGTTGATATAATGAAACAAAGTATATCATATATAAACTCGGTTTTAGAGATTGTTGGCGGCTTTACAAGAGAGTACTGAACAACAGTAGATCCTTAATTCCTCCTCTATTCAATCAATTCGAAGTACTGACATCATCAACAAGGTTGATTGCTTCGCTCGGAAATTCTCTTCTAACTCAACATTTGATTCATCTGGAGTACCCATATACGATTTCACCTCAGATGCTTTTAATGAGTGATATGCGCATAACTCTGTCTCGAACATCATTCATTTCTAAATTAGACTATTAAAAGGCAAGCAGAGGAGATATTATCTCAGACGTAGTCTTGAAACAATGTGTCCCTGAACTGGCACTACTTCTTTCCAAACTATACAGGTATTGCCTTTCTGCTTACTGCTTGACAGAAGTTTACTTCTGCAGTTTCTATTTTAAGAACTCTTGAGAACCCCTGGCTCTTCTAACTATAACCCTATTACTGTCTTATTGCTTTTCGGCAAATTATTCGTGGCACTAATCAATGCTGAAGTGGTTAATCATCTCACCTATCCTGACCTACTCTTCATCAAACAATATTTCTTCCGCTTCGCCCTGTCCACCGGTGATATACTAGTGACCATCACCGATGTTGTCAGTTTTAATGCCTTCACAAACAAAACTGATCTCCTTTAAGCACCATAGAGGAATTTTCCTACCCGTTATTAACAAGGCTCATTCTAGTCTCCTGGGGAGCAATACACTACGTCTCTTTAGCCTTACTTTTTCAACCGACTTGAAGTAGAATGACTACATCGAATCAAAGGCTGCATTCTACTGCAAAGAAATGTTGGTCACTGTGTCGTGCTAGAAAGATTTTTTTCTCATCAGTGCCTGTCTTGGTCATTTATAAATCTGCCACTCGTCAGTACATTGCCATATCTGGTCTGGTGCTACTACTACTCATCTCGAGGTTCTTGATAAAATCCAAAGAAGGATCTTCAAAGTAGTCAATCCTTACTTGGCCTCTGACATGGCTTTTCTGTTTTTTCTACAAATACTTTCATGGCAACTGCTCTTAGCAGCTTTTTTCCAGGTACACCAAATACGTGAATTTAGGCGTGCTACTAAATTGGTTTCCGAGGCCCATTCTTTTACATTTGAAATAGTTAAATGCAACCTCCACTTCTAATCGAATAGTTTCTTTTCTCGCACTTCCAGCCTGTTGAAAACCCTTCCGATTACTTGCTTCCCTTACCACTTTCTTTCCTCTGTGTACGCCTTCTTTTTATCTTTTTTCTTTCTTGCTCCTTTTTTTTTTCGTCTCCGTCTTCCATTTGCGTTCAGCTTCTTTCTTTTTTTTCTTTTTCGTTTATTGTCCTTTCAAACTTCATGTTTCTTACTTTTTCTTTTTCTCTTCTTTTCTCTATATCAAGCCTCTTCTTATTTTTCTTCTTCTATGTGCCCTGTCCCTTCAGGACGTAGGCGATCATGGTTTTCCACATCTCCTTATCCCTGGTGGCTCTTAGCACGCGTTCTCCTGATACACCATGCAACCCTCGTTCCATCATCCACCTGATTAGGTCCTTCAAAGATGTTATCCGTTGCTTTCCCCTTACCACTACAATCTTCAAAAACTTAAACACAACGTCAATCGCAATCTTCTCTTTTCTGGAATCCCGTTAATCTTTTACCCTTTCCTCAATTCCACCTATAACCAAACTTTTCTCTCACTTTCACACTCTGAAACCGTCTGCGTACGTTTCCATATACAGATTCTATTAATTTACCCGTAGATGAGGAGATAGATTCATGTCTTTTTCAATGATATTTACGGGTTAGTTAATATACCAGACCCAACTGTAATTCGACTATCTGATTTTTTATACGTAGCCGTTAACCATTACACTACCGAAACACCTATCGCCATCTTTTTGTATTTATCTCTTACCTTACTTTCTCTCTATTCGTATCTATTTCAGTATATTCTCATCTTTCTCTCTGTTTCTACATATCTCAATCTTTTCATATTTGTCAGTCTATTCCTATCTATCTATCTATCTATCTATCTATCTATCTATCTATCTATCTATGGGTATTCATAACTAGTTTGGTATATTTTTTATCTATCTCATTTTATCTAGCCCAGGTGTTTTATGTAACTCAAACTATTCCTATCTATCTATCTATCTATCTATCTATCTATCTATCTATCTATCTATCTATCTATCTATCTATCTATCTACTTGGATGAATGGATAGTTTAGTCTGTTTTATCAGCGCCTGTATCCTTTCTCATGTAAAGTGTAAAATTTCACGACATTTTTCTCTCTCGCCCTATTTAGAATTAACTTATGCGCAAATAAAATCTGTGATGTGCCTACTTTAGTCCCATTTATGTTCATTAGTGGGGAGCTTGAAGCACACTTACCTAACTGAGGAACTGACCGTTTTTATTTTGACTTCATTTATGTCTTTTAGTTATTAGAAGCTTATAGTCATTCTCAAGAACTGCACGTTTGTTTGTTGTTTCTTTCTTTGGTTCTTCTTTCGACTTTTTCGTTTTGTCTGATGCCTTTCTCTATGCCCAACTTTTGTTTGTTGATTTCACTTGACTTTTTCCTTCCTCTCTCTCTTTGCGCCATGTTCAACTTCTTTCTTCATTTCTTTCTTTCTTTCTTTCTTTCTTTCTTTCTTTCTTTCTTTCTTTCTACTTTTTCATATTGTCTGATGCCTTTCTTTATGTCCAACTTTTGTTTGTTGATTTCACTTGAATTTTTCCTTCCCTTCTCTCCTTTGCGCCATGTTCAACTTCTTTCTTCATTTCTTTCTTTCTCTTTCCTTTCTTTCTTTCTTTCTTTCTTTCTTTCTTTCTTTCTTTCTTTCTTTCTTTCTACTTTTTCTTATTGTCTGATGCCTTTCTTATGTCCAACTTTTACTTGTTGATTTCACTGAATTTTCCTCCTCTCTCTTGCGCCATGTTCAACTTCTCTTTTTTCATTTCTTTCTTTCTTTCTTTCTTTCTTTCTTTCTACTTTTTCATTGTCTGATGCCTTTCTTTATTTCCAACTTTTGTTTGTTGATTTCACTTTGAATTTTTCCTTCCTCTCTCTCTTGCGCCATGTCTAACTTCTCTTTCTTCATTTCTCTTTCTTTCTTTCCTTTCCTTTCTTTCTTTCTTTCTTTCTTTCTACTTTTTCTATATTGTCTGATGCCTTTCTTTATGTCCAACTTTTGTTTGTTGATTTCTACTTGAATTTTTCCTTCCTCTCTCTCTTTCTTGCGCCATGTCTAACTTCTTTCTTCATTTCTTTCTTTCTTCCTTTCTTTCTTTCTTTCTTTTCTTTCTTACTCTTTCATTGTCTGATGCCTTTCTTTATGTCCAACTTTTGTTTGTTGGATTTTAATTAATCTTTCCTTCTCTTGCACCATGTTCAACTTCTTTCTTTCTTTCTTTCCTTTCTTTCTTTCTTTCTTTCTTTTTTCATTGTCTGATGCCTTTCTTTATGTCCAACTTTGTTTGTTGATTTCACTTGGAATTTTTCCTTCCTCTCTCTCTTTGTTCAACTTCTCTTTTTTCTATTTCTTTCTCTTTCTTTCTTTCTTTCTTTCTACTTTTTCATATTGTCTGATGCCTTTCTTTATTTCCAACTTTGTTTGTTGATTTCACTTGAATTTTTCCTTCCTCTCTCTTTGCGCCATGTTCAACTTCTTTCTTCATTTCTTTCTTTCTTCCTTTCTTCCTTTCTTTCTTTCTTTCTTTCTTTCTTTCTACTTTTTCATATTGTCTGATGCCTTTCTTTATGTCCAACTTTTCTTGTTGATTTCACTTTGAATTTTTCCTTCCTCTCTTTGCGCCATGTCCAACTTCTTTCTTTCATTTCTTTCTTCTTCCTTTCTTTCTTTCTTTCTTTCTTTCTTCTTTCTACTTTTTCATTGTCTGATGCCTTTCTTTATGTCCAACTTTTGTTTGTTGATTTCACTTGAATTTTTCTCCTTCCTCTCTCTTTGCACCATGTTCAACTTCTTTCTTCATTTCTTTCTTTCTTCCTTTCTTTCTTTCTTTCTTTCTTTCTTTCTTTCTTTCTTTCTTTCTACTTTTTCATTGTCTGATGCCTTTCTTTATGTCCAACTTTTGTTTGTTGATTTCACTTGAATTTTTTCCTCTTCCTCTCTCTCTTGCGCCATGTTCAACTTCTTTCTTCATTTCTTTCTTTCTTCCTTTCTTTCTTTCTTTCTTTCTTTCTACTTTTTCAGCATTGTCTGATGCCTTTCTTTATGTCCAACTTTTGTTTGTTGATTTAACTTGAATTTTTCCTTCCTCTCTCTTTGCACCATGTTCAACTTCTTTCTTCATTTCTCTCTTTCTTTCTTCCTTTCTTTCTTTCTTTCTTTCTTTCTTTCTTTCTTTCTATCTTTCATTGTCTGATGCCTTTCTTTATGTCCAACTTTTGTTTGTTGATTTCACTTGAATTTTTCCTTCCTCTCTCTCTTTGCGCCATGTTCAACTTCTTTCTTCATTTCTTTCTTTCTTTCTTTCTTCCATTCTTTCTTTCTTTCTTTCTTTCTTTCTTTCTTTCTTTCTTTCTTTCTACTTTTCATTGTCTGATGCCTTTCTCTTTATGTCCAACTTTTTTGTTTGTTGATTTCCTACTTGAATTTTTCCTTCCTCTCTCTCTTTGCGCCATGTTCAACTTCTTTCTTTCATTTCTTCTTCTTTTTCTTTCTACTTTTTCATATTGTCTGATGCCTTTTTTATTTCCAACTTTTGTTTGTTGATTTCACTTGAATTCTTCCTTCCTCTCTCTTTGCGCCATGTTCAACTTCTTTCTTCATTTCTTTCTTTCTTCCTTTCTTCCTTTCTTTCTTTCTTTCTTTCTTTCTTTCTTTATACTTTTTCATATTGTCTGATGCCTTTCTTTATGTCCAACTTTTGTTTGTTGATTTCACTTGAATTTTTCCTTCCTCTCTCTCTTTGCGCCATGTCCAACTTCTTTCTTCATTTCTTTCTTTCTTTCTTTCTTTCTTTCTTTTTTTCTTTCTACTTTTTCATATTGTCTGATGCCTTTCTTTATGTCCAACTTTTGTTTGTTGATTTCACTTGAATTTTTCCTTCCTCTCTCTCTTTGCGCCATGTCCAACTTCTGTCTTCATTTCTTTCTTTCTTTCTTTCTTTCTTTCTTTCTTTCTTTCTTTCTTTTTATCTTTTTATTGTCTGATGCCTTTCTTTATGTCCAACTTTTGTTTGTTGATTTCACTTGAATTTTTCCTTCCTCTCTGTCTTTGCGCCATGTTCAACTTCTTTCTTCTTTCATTTCTTTCTTTCTTTCTTTCCTTTCTTTCTTCCTTTCTTTCTTTCTTTCTTTCTTTCTTTCTTTCTACTTTTTCATATTGTCTGATGCCTTTCTTTATTTCCAACTTTTGTTTGTTGATTTCACTTGAATTTTTTCTTCCTCTCTCTCTTTGCGCCATGTTCAACTTCTTTCTTCATTTCATTCTTTCTTTCTTCCTTTCTTTCTTTCTTTCCTTTCTTTCTTTCTTTCTTTCTTTCTTTCTTTACATTTTCATATTGTCTGATGCCTTTCTTTATGTCCAACTTTTGTTTGTTGATTTCACTTGAATTTTTCCTTCCTCTCTCTCTTTGCGCCATGTTCAACTTCTTTCTTCATTTCTTTCTTTCTTCATTTCTTTCTTTCTTTCTTTCTATCTTTCTACTTTTTCATATTGTCTGATGCCTTTCTTTATGTCCAACTTTTGTTTGTTGATTTCACTTGAATTTTTCCTTCCTCTCTCTCTTTGCGCCATGTTCAACTTCTTTCTTCATTTCTTTCTTTCTTTCTTCCTTTCTTTCTTTCTTTCTTTCTTTCTTTCACATTTTCATATTGTCTGATGCCTTTCTTTATGTCCAACTTTTGTTTGTTGATTTCACTTGAATTTTTCCTTCCTCTCTCTCTTTGCGCCATGTCCAACTTCTTTCTTTCTTTCTTTCTTCCTTTCTTTCATTGTTTCTGTCTTTTTTCTTTTTCTACTTTTTCGTTTCCTCTCCTTCTTTCCTCTATACACAACTTCTTTTATTTTTTATTTTCCATTTCTTTCTTTCTTTCTTTCTGTCTTTCTTTCTTTCTATTTTCATTTTTTCTCCTTCTTTACTCAATACTCAATTTCTTTCTTTCTTTCTTTCTTTCTTTCTTTCTTTCTACTTTTTCATATTGTCTGATGCCTTTCTTTATGTCCAACTTTTGTTTGTTGATTTCACTTGAATTTTTCCTTCCTCTCTCTCTTTGCGCCATGTTCAACTTCTTTCTTCATTTCTTTCTTTCTTTCTTCCTTTCTTTCTTTCTTTCTTTCTTTCTTTCTACATTTTCATATTGTCTGATGCCTTTCTTTATGTCCAACTTTTGTTTGTTGATTTCACTTGAATTTTTCCTTCCTCTCTCTCTTTGCGCCATGTCCAACTTCTTTCTTTCTTTCTTTCTTCCTTTCTTTCATTGTTTCTGTCTTTTTTCTTTTTCTACTTTTTCGTTTCCTCTCCTTCTTTCCTCTATACACAACTTCTTTTATTTTTTATTTTCCATTTCTTTCTTTCTTTCTGTCTTTCTTTCTTTCTATTTTCATTTTTTCTCCTTCTTTCCTCAATACTCAATTTCTTTCTTTCTTTCTTTCTTTCTTTCTTTCTTTCTTTCTACTTTTCGATTTCTCACCTTCTTTGCTCTATGTTCTTCATTCTTTCTTCCTATTTTTTGTTTCGTTTGTTTCTTTCCTCTATATCCAACTGTTTTTTTTTGTTCTTTCTTTCTAGTTTTTAATTTCCCTCTTTCTTTCCTCTGTGTCCACCTTCTTTTTTTCTTTTTTTTTCTTTCTCCTTTTTCTTTTCGTCTCTGTCTTCCATTTACGTTCAGCTTCTTTCTTTCTTTTTTCTTTTTCGTTTATTGTCCTTTCATCTATATCAAACTTCATGTTTCCTACTTTTTCTTTTTCTCTTCTTCTTTCCTCTATATCAAGCCTCTTCTTATTTTTCTACTTTTTCGCTTCGTCTTTTTTTTTTCGCTAAAACCAACATATTTTCTTTCTTTCTTTCTTTTTTCGTCTCTATTACCTAAAGCCAAAATTCATTCTTTTAGTTAAGTCCCAATAGTCGCGTTTACATATACTGTTCTACTATGCACTTTTCGTTCATTCGTCGCTTTTCTTTCGTTTGTTTGTTTCTTTTTTGCCGTTTATATTTTTGTTACTTCTATTTAATCATTTAATTTTTTCTATGTGCCGTTTCTTTTCAAAACGTTGGCGATCATGGTCCTCCACAATTTTCTATTCTTTGTAACTCTTAATAATATTTGTCTTAAAAGTGGGTCAGTATTTCGCAGAATTCAACAAAATTTCCAACCGCCAAATTGTAGTCCTTCTTTCAAAAGGTATTGTTGCTATGACGATAGATGGCGGTCAAATTGACCGAAACATTCACTTTTGCAAACTAGGAACGTTTCAAGGACAGCTTTTACTTCCATTGCTGGAATTTTTGTTTTGAAATCGACGCCTTGTACTAAATATATATTAACTTGGTGAGACGTATTATTATTATTATTATTATTATTATTATTATTATTATTATTATTATATTATTGTTGTTCTTTTTCTATTTCTTCTCATATTTCTTTATCTCGTTAGTTTCTCTGATCTATTTCCACTCTCGTTTGCGTCTGCGCACTGCGCATGTGCTGTGAGGGCACAAAAGAATTAATTACGACTCCGCTTGACGAAATAAATTGGAAGGAGGGCCGCCCTCGACATCAAACGATATCATTTGGCAATATATGTGTCCGTAGGCTGGAATGCGCATACGAGATGGGATTACACGATGTTGCCCGGCATGAATATCGCATTAGACATATCCAGCCTGTTGTTTAAAATGCAGGCTCTAAGGTTTGAAGAGCTGAATTAGATATCTTTTTTTTTTTTTGGTTGTTCTATGTCATTTATAAGCTTATAATTTACTTTAAATTTTGGAAAAGCAAATATTATATTGGTGGGAAAATGAGTGCTGAATAACCGCTACATACTCACTAACGCATACACTCATTCACATACACACATATAAGCAAAGAAATATACACTAACATATCCATGCAATCACCTACACATAAGCGTTTTTCTTTCTTTCTTTCTTTCTTTCTTTCTTTCTTTCTTTCTTTCTTTCTATTTTTCGATTTCTCACCTTCTTTGCTCTATGTTCTTCTTCATTCTTTCTTCCTATTTTTTGTTTCGTTTGTTTCTTTACTCTATATCCAACTGTTTCTTTTTTTTTTGTTTATCTCGTAGAAATCGGCCTTGAATAGTTCTGCTTATTTTAATTGGTAACAATATTATGACGCCGGCGAGAAGAAAGGAACACAAACATAGACAAAGATGTTATAAACATGTATTTACAGGAAAGAGAGAAAAGAAGAAAGAATAGTCTTTTGCAAACAGTCGTGTTTGCGGAACTTATCTTGAAGATGCGTCCTTATAACAGTTTATATTTCCTGTGTCGTTATGGCTGGGTTGAAGAAATAGAGTCTCGACTTCTGTGCTGCACTTGCTGTCAAATCCCCTCGCGTATCCTGGGTCTAGATGACGGAGAAGAAGACGGGGACGTCTTATGTCTAAGGTCCCAACAAGCAAAAGAGGAAGGGAGTTTGTAAAAACTCGCTCACGTGGGGAGTTTGTTGAGGATCTAAAAGGTAGCCCGTGATTGGTTGTTTTTCATCCAATCACGGGACACCCAGTTGGCGACTCCGTAATAATTTCTATATAAATAATTTTCCAGTGCGCCAACGTTGCTACTGAATGTGTCATAAAGTCGAGATTTAAACTAGTTTCTTGCTTTTGTTTAGTGTCTATGGATTATTTAATCCCGAAAACTAAATATTTTGTACGCAATTTCATTTATTTATTTATTATTTTATATGTAATAATGATTTTAGTGATACAACTCTTACTAATTAACCCATAGCTGGAAGAAGAAGACATAGATTCATGCTTTACCCAACAGTATTTGCAAATAAGCGAATATAACGAACCCAACTGGAATTGTAACTCGACTCTCCGATTACTAATTCCGAGACATTATCAATCACCCATTAAAACAGCCGCAAATTCAAGCTTACAACATCTCTTTTGTCCAAGCGATTACCCATCTAGTCACTGACCAGGCTTGGCGTTGCTTAACTTATGAAAAAGTGGATTTATAGGCAATACTGTAGAAAAATTACACAAGCCCTCTCGATTTTGATAAAGCCTCAGTCGTCGGAAGGAGAGGTTCTGTTCGGAGATGGAATGTTCTCCACCCCAGGCTTGAGCTAATATTATTTTCAAAATACTACAGCCGAAGTTAATGAAAATTTTAAAATTGTTAAATTATTTGAACTACTTCTATCTATAAATATACCCTTACTGAGATAGGATATATTCAAACCGGGTAGGCCACATACTATACCAGAATCAAAGAGGTAGGGCACATATTATAAACTAAGAATTTTTAAACAAGTGACTTCTAAAATTTCGCTAATATAGAAGGATACATGTTGAAAAAAATGCTTCAAACATACGAAAAAGTACATAATATCATCGTCAAAAGCGTTGTTACCTTTATCAAGAGGCTTACGGCCATATCACGTTGAATACACCGGTTTTCGCTCGATCACTGAAGATAAGAAACGTTGAGCCTGGTCAGTACTTAGATGGGTGACCGCTTGGGAATACCAGGTGCTGTAAGCATTTAGTGACGCATGTGCGTTGTGGTGCAGTGGATATCGGCTCGGAAAGAGAAATCAGTGAGCCGAGTTCGAATTCCAGTTGAATACCCTGCATTCACTTAAGCACAGGTACCCTTGGGAAAGGTATTAATCTGTCCCTTCCCTCCAGTTTTGGGTTAAATAACAGGGTAGGACTTGGGGACCCTGCCCTTATAAACAAATTCCAATGAATCAGGATACTCGAAAGAAAAAAGTATTGCTAGACACAAAAACTTATATAAAATTAACAATAAATTGTTGAAAGAAAAAGGTATTACCAGCAATAAATAAATAAAAAAAATTAGTTGGCAATAAATGACCCGCCAAGGTTGATATGCCATAAAACAAAACAACCAACCAACCTTTATCAAGAAGAAAGAGTAAATGATTTTTGATGCCGGTATAGTATGTTAACGTTCTTTTGAATCTGGCCTACTTGTTATTTATGTAGATGCGCGTTGTGGTGTGAATGGATCAGTCAATCAGTTAAATGCCATACGTGAGACATGCTGTGGGCGATCATATCTCGAAAGAAACATGACTGACTGGGCAGAAGATTATCCTGCAGTAAGTTGCCATTGCTTTTTGCGGTAGACTGGTTGCCAGCCAAGGCTATAGAACCCAGTCTGTTCTATTATTTAACTGTTGTGGCCCTGGGGAAAAGGTCACAAGAAAGACTCGGACACGGTATACGGTTCGAAACAATATTATATTACAAAAGAGGAACAGTATACAGAGGAAATAGCGTATAATAGTACTTAGCGTCGGAGCGGCGTACTAACAAATGAGTATTGTAGGTCCTGCTAGTTACTACTACCCCCGAGAATATATAACTCTATGTATTTATGTAGCCCGGTAGAGTTCATATTAGTGTGTAGGTAATTCCCCACAACATTAACCCATAACTGGAAGGAAGAGACGGATTAATACCTTTCCCAAGGGTATTTGCGCGTAATTGAATGCAATGAATGCAACTGGAATTCGAACTCGGCACTCCGATTTGTCGTTCCGAGTCGATATCCACTGCACCACATCAGCTCGGAATAAAGCAATCGTAGAGCCGACTTCGAATTCCAGTCGAATTCGTTTCGTTCACTTACACAGAAACATCTTAAATTAAAACTGCTTTGCAAAATGTATTTTCAGCGAGTGAAATATAAGCTAGAACGAAACAGACATAAGAATAAGATTTTAATAATATTTCTATTTTAAAAATATAAAGAAATTAATTAATTTAAATGTCCTTAAATTTCGAGAGGCCAAGGAAAAAAGAAAGTGGGGTTTCTTTGTATTTTTACTATTGAAGTGTTTTACCTTATTCATTTTAAATTTACTGTTGCTATGGTAATTTCGTATCTAAACTGTGAATAAACGGGAGCTCATATAAACGAACATTTTTTAAACAAGCACCTTCTAAAATTTTGCTAATATAGAAGCATACAAGCCCCTCATTTGAAGAAAAGCTACTCTGAATCATAAAAGTTCAATAAAAGTAAGATATACAGTATTTACATTATTCGGACTATTGTCGTCATCTTTATTGCCATTTGTACGACGTTTCGGCCGCAGTACGCACTGGCCTTCTTTAGGTACTAGGAATTTCGAACTGAACCGTTTATTACAATCACTGAGGTATATGAACTCCATTTTTTGCGTAAAGCCTCGATTGCAAGTCATAAGTTATCTCTCTCTAACCCTCCAAGTTACTTGTTCACCACTGCCGTAGCCTGGTATTGAACTCACAACTCTAAGAGTCAAGTCATGAACTAACCAATGTCTATATTCACTGGGTGTCCGCAAGGAATAAAGTTCATATACACATCTAGCCGTCGTCACTCACTTAACAGGTCAGAAAGCTGTGACATCCTAGATTAAGAAATGCTTTTATTCTAAATGTGATGCTATAAACAAGTAATACCTTTATAAACAAGATAAATTTAACTTTAAATTTCTAATTTCCCAAAAATAACATGTAAGAGATGTATATTTTATTTTTGCAATAGTTTTAAAATCGATAATTAACTTTTGTTTATAAACTTGTCAAGTTGTCAATATGGACAAAAAAATGATGAATTTTGAAAACTCTACAATCATATAATGTCTATTTGTAGCACACCAGAGTATTTTGCTAACTGGAAATGGTAAATTTAATGATTTAGCTTTCAATGAAAGTGGAGGCACCTAAAATACAGGATGTATCAGAGGTAGTTTCATTCAACACCTCAAATCGCTACGAAAGCAAAACGTCAACCTGAAACCTCGACTCATATTTTTAATTAGCCCTGTCAGATCGCAGCTTTTACATGCATGTTAAGTATGACGACAAATCAGTTCAGAAATATCTAAACTGCTATATACGACCTCTTCCTAAGTTCTACGGTGAAAAAAGTACTTTGATCAAGTAAAGCCAGTGTGTATCGGCAAAGATCAACCAGTTTTGTTGTCTGACGCTACAGAATCACAAAAAACGAGCTTTACCAAATAAAAACTAGCAACAATTAAAATGGTCAGCACATGTAACTCGTAAAAATATAAAGACATAATCAAAATGTTAGCATTCCACACCACTTCAAATAGAAGATTAGGAAGGAAACACCCATCAATACTGGGATAACAGCTACTGGACCTGAGAAACCTGCTTTCAGGGAAAGATTTTATAAATGTCAGTCGATAGCAGTACTGACTGCTCGGTCGATGAATGCCAATGAATGCAGGGAAACGGCTAATATCAGTGTTCGCTCAATGAATTGTTCTAATAATCGTCACTAAATCTCGCTAGTAGTACAATATATTGAGTTGAAACAAGTTTGTAACATTATTTCAGTAGGAAACAATTCAGTATGCGATTTGCTACACATATAAGTAAAATTTATGACGTACCTATATATTCTGGAAGGATACATTTCAACTGGTTTTTCTGTACGATTTGTGTATGGATTGTTAAAATTAACTGCTTTCATGGTAAATGCGAAAATCTTCCTTTCACAAGCTTATTTTCGAAAAGAATACAAAAGAAATTCTGTACAAACAGCAAAAAGAAAAAAAAGAAACAATAACAAAATGAAAAAAAGAAAACCAAAAAAGAAATAGAGATCGTGCGATAGACGCGAGTGCTTTCCAAAAAGAGGTTCGCTGGGTTCAGAAGTAGAAATGTTGAACTGCATAGTTTCTAGCTAGCTTTAACCTCAAAAAGTTTAAATGCAATGTCAATCGCTATCTTTTGTCCTCATGATTACTCTTTTCTTTTCCCGCTCATTAGTAATGTTTCTGTTCTTAATTCTTTCACACCAAGTAACCCCCTGGTGTCTTAGTGGCTTTACTGCCTTGCTTTAACCGATTAAAAAATAGAAATAAAAAGCAAGAAAAAATATAAGAAAAAAAAAAGTAAAGCAACGAACAGAAAAGAACTTTATATAACTTCTTAAGTTTAACAAACGAGCATATTTTGGTCAAACAAATCAGTTAAGTGCCATACATGATTCACGCTTGGGCGATAATGTCTTGAAAGAGACATCATTGAGTGGACAGAAGTTTGTTTTTTTTCCCGCAGTAGGTTACCATTACTTTCTATGGTAGACTGGTTGCCAACCAAGTATATAGAATCCAATCTTTCCTGCTTTTTAACCCATAGCTGGAGGGAAAAATAGTCGATTAATACCTTTTCCAAAGTTATTTGCGTGTAAATGAATTCAATGAATTCGTTGTTAACTATATAAAAAATGATTAAATTAATGCAGATAATGACAGAGGACATTGCAGAAATATTCGACATATGCTATAAGAGAGTTGGTTATCTGTATTGTGGCCATGTTTAGGTGGATTACAATTTAACGGGAGCAAAATTATGAACCGCATTTTCAGCTACTCAAATGCAACAAAAACAGCACATTTTCACAGATAACAAGAAATAGAATGCTTACAAAAATGTGGAGCAAAATGTTCCTGAGTTTAAAAAAAAAAGCTATCGTTAACCACTCTATAATTCGGTGTGGCTCTTAAAACAAATGCGTGTTTTCTGGTAGGATTGGAACATCATTATGCATCATGGCTTTTTTTAACAACAAAAACTGGTGTTGTTTTCGGACAAATAATGTTCCTGATTGGACTGATTAACTCTACGTTAGTCACCTTAGATTTTCAAAAATGGATTGTCCACTGGGGTGTTTGAACACCCCAAAACAAAAATGCTTATAGTGTTATAATTATGCAAAATATTATCGTACTACTGAAAAAAATTACCTGACAAGCAATCTACGTTATAATGTAAATTAAATCAAAACTTGAAATGGGGATATAATTATTCATTGAAAATTATAATAAGTTTGTTACATAAATGAACGTTGTGAATGAAATATAGTCAGTGAGTTCAGTGTCATTCGTGATACACGCTTAGGCGATCATGTCTCTTTCGAGACATGACTAACTGGGCAGAAGATTTTCTCGCAGTATGTTGCCAGTACTTTCTGTGGTAGATTGGTGGCCAACCAAAGCTATAGCACCCATGGTTGGAGGGAGAAATGACGGATTAATACCTTTGCCAAGGGTATTTTCTAGTAAGTGAATGCAATGAATTCAACTGGAATTTGAACTTAGCTCCCCGATTTCTCTTTCCGAGACGATATTAGCTGCACCACAACGCACATACACTTATGCAATAATATAGAATAGTTTTATTCATCAAACATAGTCACAATATATTCCCATGAATAGAAACATTTCACATTAGCAAACCCATAATTACAGAACTAAAAGAGTAATAAAAATAATATATATATATATATATATATATATATATATGTGTGTGTGTGTATATATATATATATCCTTTGTAAAATCCTTTGTACAATAAAAACGGAAGCTGATGATGGTTTCGATTTACCATGAAATAACGTGTCTGGCTAAATGTTCTTTTTATATTTGTTCTATATGTATTTATATGCATATATATTCAGAGCTCTCTTAGAGAGTTATCCTACCACAGTATGTACAGGATACTCCTTTGGGTTCTTCTATACCCACGCTGCATAAATCTACTAAATTTTTAAACTAAAATTTTTTTTAAAAATTTCGCAACAAAAATAAAATAGATATAATAGTTAATTAATAATGCTGATCTCAATTTAATGAGTGTGTGTGTGTGTAATACCTAAAAGGTATTAAACATGAACACTTACGTTCGTTAGTTTAGTGTGTGTGACAGGACACTCTGTAGAAAACAAATACTGAGCTATGAATGCGTCACACCATGTGCTGCACACTCCAAGTCAAAAATGTAGTGGGTGGAAGCAAAAGCAACAAGTCGACAAATTGATTTTAAGAGTACTTTGAAAACACCCATGCGTCTAACACCCATGCGTCTAACAAAGGCAACAGTCAATGAAAAGAGTCCGGAAATTTTCAACCGATCGGAAATTATTCTATCCGAATAATACTAGACGTTTTGTCTTTATATATATATATACGGCAAAAATTTGTTCATTGGTTGGGTTGTCTTCCTACAGTAACAGTATTCACCTGAAATTTCATATTCGGATTGCCACTTATTTTCCATCCTTACAAATTGCCTTTAATAGGAGGGACTTAAATTCTCTTGAAGCCTGTATAAAACGACTTAAACCAGTTCATGAACTAGAAAAATGCCAGACATCGTAGCATGACATTTGGAATAACTCTGCGATGCCCCGTGTCGTGATCCAAATTAATTTAATCTATCTTTCGATTTGGTCCCCGGCAACGGCTGCAGCTCTACAGGTCTTCCAGATCAGCATTTCTATTTCTGAATTCAGCGATCCGCATAAAAAAAAGTACTCGAATATTGCACGGAATCGGAACACCGGTTGGAACAAAAGTTTTTATTGCTATTAAGTAAATATTCCGACATTCGTGCGTAGATTTATTCAGTCGTTTGTTAAATGTCATCGTCTTTCACCATTTTGAGAAGGTTTTGTGAGTTCATCCTAACAGATTCTTTTATGTGCTGTGTTTTTTCAAGATATAGGCAATTATGGCCCCCCCTATCTTCCTGTCACATGCAGCTATTAATATATTTGGTTTTGTTATTTCTCCCCAACCCTGCTATGCCATCCATTTGTTTAAGCTAAACAAGTATGTCACGCGCCTCTGTCCCTCTTCCCTGAGAGTATCAAATTCTCGAAATCCTTCTTCCGAATTACGTGTCCCAGGAACTTAAACTGTTTATTCCTTGTGTTTCTTTTTTGTTTCAATTTTCTCCAAAACCTCGTCGTTGCTCACATGTTCTGTGAATGTTACCCTCTGTAGAACCACATTTCTGTTGCTTCGTGTCTCTGCCTTCATTTGCCCATTATTCGCTACCATATAGGAGAACAGATACAACATAATATGAATATCTAAACTTAATTATAAATGGAACTTTGTCTGTGTGTGTGTCTGTGTGTGTGTGTCCGTTACCTATAGACTCCAAAACGACTGAACCAATTTCTTGAAAATTTACACAGTTGTACTATAAGCGTCTGCAAGTGTTCTTAGCTGGGTTTTGTGTCGAGGTACCCCCGATAAATATCGAAAATCGATAATCGAAAAAATCGGGTTATAGGCGGAGTGGTCCGATTTTAATCACATTTGATATACTCATAGACAAAGACATAAGAAACGATATTCAGAAGTTTCAAGGTTGCAGTTCTTACAATAGTGCAGAAAATCGTTAATATATATATATATATAAGGCAAAATGTTTGTGTGTGTGTCTGTTTATCTGCCTGTATGTCTGTATTTTTTCAGCTCTTTTATTTTAGTTTTTGCTTCGGGTTTGGCTCTAAGTAAGTATAATTGAAGTTCTTAGTCTCAGCCATGATACCATTTACTCAGAGGACTTATTTAGCCTTCAAAATTCAGTTTACGGCGAAAAACACTTATTTGATATCGATACCAGGAAATCAAAATTTGACTGACATCCATTCATTTTTCTTTCAGTCTACGGTTTCGCTTTAACTGGAAACAATTATTGCTTTTTAGCGTTTCGTGCCAACGTCCAAAGAGTCTGAGCTCCAGGACCATGGATTAGTTTTAAAGCTTTCATTACACCCGAGCAATGCCGGGTTATACTGCTATTATCCCATATTGTGATAAAAGAAGATCTGCCAAGGTGGGTAAAATATTATAAGAATACGGACGTAAATTTACTGTGCATGATCTAATAATTAAATCTTAAATCATATTAAATATTAAATTATATAAAATGTCAAATAATCCATATTGTGATAATAGAACATCTGCGAAGATATATGAAATATTGTAAGAATCTGGACGTAAATTTACTGTGCATAATCTAGAGATTAAAAACATTTCTATAAATTTTCGTCTTAATAAATTACTTTCCCAATATAGATTATCAATTGTTTGTGAAACTTGATTGCTGTCCGACACACAATATTAGTCGCTGTAAGAAGATAATACTTGGCAATTTACTCAAGAGCCTAATGTTAGACGGCTTCGTGAAGACAAAATACATTACAGTATCAATTGGTTGTGTTGCTTGTTAATTATCACAAAATGAGAGGAACACAAGAAAATATTTTCTTGTTTCTTTCAGCGGAGGCTCAGTGTAGGAATACTGGGTGAAGATTGAATTGATTACATTATCAATTATTTGCGAGACCTGCTTTTTGACTACTACAAACGTTCTTTGAATATTGAAAGGGTTCTTTTGTCACCAACGAAAGCGTTCTTTGCTGAACATCAAAAACGTTTTCTGATTTACGAATGCATTATTTTCTGACTATATAAAAGTGTTATTTTCTGAACAACGAAAGCTTTCTTTTTGGCTAGCGAGCGCGTTGTTTTCTAACCTTCGAAAGAGTTTTTTTTTTCGGATCATACGATGCTTTATTTTATTTTATTTTTTTACCAACGAAATCGTTCTTTTCTGAGCATAAAAAACGTTCTTTTCTGACCATCGAAATCGTTCTTTACTGATCACACGAATGTGTTTTTTGATCAAAGGAATCGTTCTTTTTTTTTAACCGAAATAAGAATGTTCTTTTCCGATCAAAGAAAGTGTTCTTTACTGATCACACGAATGTATTTTTCTGACCAACGAAATCGTTCTTTTTTTTTAAACCGAAATAAGAACGTTTTTTCCGACCAACGAAAGTGTTCTTTACTGATCACACGAATGTATTTTTCTGACCAACGAAATCGTTCTTTTTTTTTAAACCGAAATAAGAACGTTTTTTCCGACCAACGAAAGTGTTCTTTACTGATCACACGAATGTATTTTTCTGATCAACGGAATCGATCATTTTTTTTCACCGAAATAAGAACGTTCTTTTCTGACCAACGAAAATGTTCTTTCTACTGAATCGTTTTTTCTACACGATTGAACTAAAGATCACACAGAATATGTCCATTTCCTAAAAAAGAAACGTTGCAAGCCTATCGCTATTGCACCAGTCTTTCCATAGAAAATGCTTTTTCGAGTGACATTCTTTACTTTTACGAGTTCAGACCGTTACAGCTAAGACCCGCTAGGCCGTCTATACAGAAACAAGTCATCCTCATTGTCCCCGTATTCTACTGGTGAGAAGGAAATTCCGTTCGTACAGCTAATAACCACAAATTTGTAGAAGAGACTCCAGAGAGGATACTTCCCCAATCACTAAAGTCTTAACCTTTTCAAATTTGGATGTCTCTATCCCATTTTTTCTCTTCTCTTATGTCTATAAAGACATTTCTACTCACTAAACCCTTTCATTGAATGGCTATTTTATGATGTATTAGGTGAGCTATCACGCGAAAAATTAAAAAAGATAAAGAAAAAGAATCTTAAAACAAAACAGAGAAAAATAATTGTTGACAGAATAAGGCTACTTTGTGTTTATATGAATAGAAAAAGTGTGTCACTTCAACTAAGTTATAATGCTTTTTTTTATCGCTATATGTGCGTTGTATTGCAGTGGATATCGGTTCGGAACGAGAAAGCGGGGAGCCGAGTTCGATTTCCAGTTGAATTCATTGCATTTACTTACGCGCAAATACCCATGGGAAAGGTATTAATCCGTCTCTTCCTTCCAGTTATGGGTTAAATAACAGGACAGATTGGATTCTATAGTCTTGGCTGGCAACCAGTCTATCGCAGAAAGCAATGGCAACCTACTACGGGATAATCTTCTGCCCAGTCAGTCATGTCTCTTTCGAGGCATGATCGCCTAAGCGTGTTTCTCGTATGGCATTTAACTGACTGACTTTTGATAAACAACTCTTTCGTTGATTTTTTTTAAATGACATTTATTTTTATTGAATTTTCATCGTTACTGTTATTCTGTTGGCATTTATTTTGTTTTAAATAAAAACGATAATGACGAAAAGGATGCATACGATTGGCTCAGATTAAAATTTTAATTGCTGAGCCTCTCTATATTTTTAAAGTTTTGAGATTAACATTTGCCGGTGTTTGTTGTATTTTTCGCTTTTTTTTTTTTGTATAGTTACATTTTCATATTTTATTTAATTGACTCCCAGTAAAGCGATAATGCGTCTAAGGCTGGGAGACAAAGACAATTAAAATACTTTAGAATGAACTGGAAACACAAGCCTGTACAGGAAACGAGGGATAGACCTCTACTCCTGTTAAAAAAAACGGAGAGGAGTGTGAACTGGACGATAGGCAAACCGATTTACTCAGATTAAACAAAAAACAACTTATTCTGTCTGAAGACAGTCTTTTTCCGAACAAAACGTATCACAGCACAGTTTTCTCTTTTGTCATTTATCTATAATTGTTCTAATTTAGTGTATCGAAGCAGCAGATAATTTTCTAAACATATACTGCTAAATATAAGAGACAATGAATGTCTATTATGTTTAATTATGAGCCGTTCTAAACATCGTATTTTGGCTTCAATTTCAGGTGAAAATAAAGACAAAAATTCTCCAATATTTGGATAAGTTCTAAGCTTTCGGTTCACATGATCCATCTTCAGAGAGGTTACAAGGACGTTAACATAAAAACATCCACATCTTTGATGGTGGGTGTTTTTTTGAAAAAGAGCGTTCTTTCAACGCTCACACAAGCCACAAATAGTTTTTAAAAACAGAGGGATCTTCACGCGATTTCCAGTCGCGCACGGTACGTGAGAACTTTGCAATAACGCTCCTTTTACAAAATAAATAAATCACGGTACAGTTAAAACATGTGAAAAATAACAACATCGGGAACATAACACTTTTGAGGATGGCCAGTGAAGTGGTTGAAAGCGCTTGGAAAAATAAAAATTACATAAAAAAATCAATAAAATCTTCCTTGTCGGTCGTTTTCAACGATATATATATATATTTGTGTGTGTGTGTGTATGTGTTAATAGAACAGTGGTCCATTCAATATAAAAGAGTAAAAAGTATATATTGATAAATATACACATTATCCTACGTTTTATGCACGACTCAGAGTTTCATGCATTATATAATCATCAGGTGCATGTTATGAACTGATGGTTTTTCGATTTGAATTATTAAACAATTCAAATTGAAAAACTGTCAGTTTATGATATGCATGTGATGATTGCATAATGCATAAAACTCCGAGTCGTGCTTAAAACGCAGCCTAATATCTCTCTCTCTCTCTCTCTCTCTATATATATATATATATATATATTTCTTTAAATTGAATAATATACGGAAATTGCGTGAACTTTTTTTATACTGACGCTTTCCGGTCAGTTCCCTTTTAATGACACACTTGTTTTGCAAAGAAATACATAACTAGAAGGAACGGATGAATTTAAAATTTTAAAATAACTATTTCAGAGCGAATTTGGCGTGTTTTAAAAAATTACTATCACTGAATGCAGATTTTCTCAAAGTTACAATAAGCTTATCTTTAGAATTTACCCCTGAAGATGATCTTGGAAAATATCGAAAGTACTTGAGTGAAAAAAAAAAAAAAACCTACATCGCACTTCCTTGATGAATTTCATCTTAACATCAATAAACTGATTAGACATGTAGAAAAAATAAGTAGTTGTCTTTGTAAACCAATGACACCCTCGCTTCTGTAACAAAATGAACCCTTCTTCTTCTTCTTCTTCTTCTATGTGCCCTGTCCCTTCAGGACGTAGGCGATCATGGCCTTCCACGTTTCTCTATCCCTGGTGGCTCGGAGCACGCCTGCACCTGTTACACTATGTAATCCTCTTTCCGTCATCCACCTGATTCTTCTTCTTCTATGTGCCTTGTCCCTTCAGGATGTAGGCGATCATGGCTTTGCACGTTTCCCTACAGGGGGTGGCTCTGAGCACGCCTTCTCCTGTTACACCATGCAATCCTCGTTCCGTCATCCACCTGATTAGGTCCTTCAAATATGTTATCCGTTGCTTTCCCCTGTCACTTTTTCCTTCTATAAGGCCTGTTAATATCAGATTCTCCAAGCTCTCCTTCCTCATTGAGTGTCCCAGGAACTTCAGCTGTCTCTTCCTGTATTAATTTCCTTTTTGTTTCCATCATTTCTGAGACCTCATCCTTGCTTACATGCTCAATCCAAGATATTCGCAGCATCCTTCTGTAGAACCACATTTCAGTTGCTGCAAGTTTTTCCTTCGTCACATTGTTTAAATAAAATCGCTCCGACGACGAAACGTGTCGCCTAAGAATAGTTTTCTCGCTTGTCTCTTTATTCCTTTTTTCTCCTCTACAGATACACTTTATCTGGGAATCTCTCTCTCTATCTCTCTCTCTCTCTCTCTCTCTCTTTATATATATATATATATATATATGCATGTGTTAGTGTGTGTGTGAGAGAGAGAGAGAGGGAGAGAATTTTTTTGGATGTGTAGTTGTACGTATTTGTAGATAAATATTTTTTAAATGCGTATAATTTACAGTGGTAGTTTTATCATACATTTTTATTTATTTATTTTTCATGTATTTCTTCTTGGCGGGTGTGGGTACCATTATATGTCTCTCCCGGACACTTTGCTCATTGTGATATCATCATCTTGATATAAGCTCTTGGATGAATTGCTAAACCTTGGTGGTCTGAGATTTTTTCTTCTTTTAATGTTTTTTTCTTTCGTTAATACTTTTTTTATTCTAGATCATCATCATCATCATTTAATTTTTTTTATTTGTTTATTTGATTTTTTCCCAGTAAGAAGAATATATTTATTTTCCTTTTGCTTTTTCGCATTCGCCATTATCTCTTCCATTTTAAATTTAAGCACGAACAAATCCAGCATGAACCAGAAATGTTAACGATAAATAATGTTTAACATTTTCTGCTACCTCTGCATACATTAAATACAACAATCATTGAATACAGCTGTCGGGGTACGTGTCTCGCTAGAAAAATTACCACTGAGTAGTGAGTTCGATACTCACAGGATGCCTCATACTTTAGGTCCTGTGCCACATCTAAAATATGCTTAGAAAGTCACCATTAAAAACAACTGTTAGCGTGGTGTAATGGTTAGCAATATTGCCTCACTAGGACAAATACGATTGAGTATTGCGTTCAATACTCACTGAGTGCTCTATACACTCGGCCTTATACTACATCCAAGCTACGTTTAGAAAATCGCCAGTAAATACAATTGTCGATAAATGAATATAAAAATAAATATTAAAAAATATATAACTGGTTGGGGACAGTGATTCATTATAAACTGTGCAAAAAATTGTGTTTGGTCCCGGAAAAGTAAAAAAAGCAACACCATACAGCAGCAATAGCAAAAGCTCTAAATTATGTCTAGAAGAAAAACTAGCAATAATTAGTTTTAAAAACCAAATTAAAATATTAAATAAAAGAAACGAGATAATGGCAAAATGTAGACAGGTGAACAAATATCTATTTTGCTACACAAATAACAATAAATAACAAAAAATTAAATAAAAACACCATATGCATACAAATAAAAATATAAATATATAAATATGCAAACACACAATCACGACAAAAAACAAAAAATAATATAACAACCACCAAACGGAGAAAAACACATATAAAGCCCATAAACATAAATACGCACAAGAACACAAGCACCTAACCATGACTTCAGAAAAACTCTTATGCGGTCAAAGAATAAAGAAAATAAAGTAGCAATTAAGTGGATACACATTTTATACCATTCCAGCGTGCGAAACCTTTACAAAATTCCGGAAAACTATGCCACAGTTGGATATAAGCTTGGTGAATGAAATTGAGTAGACGTCTCTCATTGAAAAGCCGTCGATGGTTAGGCTAGCTCGAAGTCATAAGTTATCGTGACTGAAAGTTTAAGCGTCCTGACTTTGTTCAGACTGTTGTCTATGCTAGATAACGCGATCTCTCCCAGAAACTGTAACTAAGGTCCGCTCAGCATAGTTGCAGTATAAACCTCAAGTGAGCTCTGTGGGTGTTGAGCAAACATAAATGTGCCTAAAAAGGTGTCTACAAATGGAATTAGCTAGACGCCCAGGTAGACGGGTATCCTCAAATAAGAGTTGCCAGCCATTATATAATGCCGCACAAACCCAGGATAACATTGGTAAGTCATCCGGGATAAGGCTGGTAAATAATCCAGGAGAATGCTAGTAATGTCGTTAAAATATTAAAACTGATCAAATAGAGAGCTCAATGTAAATTAATTTAACTTACAGAGAGGATATTTATTTATTTATCTGTAAATTCAGATAAAGTATACAGGGGAAATAGTCATTTTCAACATGTTATTTTAAGACATGCATTGTCAACCCCGACCAACGAAAGTGTTCTTTACTGATCACACGAATGTATTTTTCTGATCAACGGAATCGTTCTTTTTTTTTTTTTTTAATAAGGAAACGGATAATATTACTATTGCTCTACGGTGGGATGATGTTGTGGAGGAGTTTTCGCACTGAAGGTTATAATCGTGCTATGTCGGTTGCTAATCGACTTAACGCGCCCAAAATGTTAGGAACTTGGTAATCTTCCACTGAAAGCTGCCTCCTTAGTATTCGGCTAACTGCCGACTAATATCAACTGCTTAGTACTTCTACTGAACTCCAGTAGAAGTCTGAAGAACTCCTATGAATTTCACAAATACTTTTTTCGTTAACTTCCTGTTAACTCTTATTAATATAGGAGGGAGAGTCCATTATCTGAGAAATAGGTGTGTTTCACTATAACAGATGGACAATAAGTTATTTACGTAGAATTTTTTATTCTAGAAGAAGGCGCAAACGTTATTGAGAAGATTGTGATCCACAGATATTCCAGATCTTTCTTAATTGCGCTTGACCATTGCACGAGGTCATTGTAGGAGGTCATTTCACGATGTTATTACACAGGTCATTGCACGAGGATATTAAAACATGGAAATTAAAGGGGAACGCTGAAGCTCTTCTGAAGACAGCGGCAACAATATTGAGAATATCTAGAATTTAAATAGAATTGCTGGCTCTTATTTTTCAACAAAACCACTAAATATATGTCATGTGATATACTAAATATTAATAAAAAATACAAATAAGTGGTTGCCGCCAATGTCACATACATCAAGATAAAATCGAACGAAAATGAGAAACTTGCGATAGAACTGAACAAAATATTGAACTTGCTGTGGTGCCCTAACTACATTGGAATGAACTCTTCCTCCTTCATAAATACTAACCTGCGAGACTTCCTAAGGGAGGCAGTTGAGACGCAATGTAACTTGACAGCTCGGATGAACATTTCTACATGCTAATGACACTCGTATTTTGTGCATATGTTCTGTTATTCCAATACACTGGTTCAACCTAACTTCTTCTTTTCGTATTCAAAAATAAAAACAGGAACACGGAATTAGTGTAAACGATTATCTTAACAAAATAGCTGACGAGCAAGTGGTGTTGGATATCAAAGTCTCTGTTCGGTAAGTCATTCTACGGATGTCTGACTCATACCAGACTGGTGCTCTCGAGATGACTGCTAGTCACATGGTATTTATGCAGTTTGAGTTAGTCCATTACTATGTTAATGGGTAGGTCCACCACAGCAAATACAAAGGAAAGAGAACGAGAGAATTAGATCAAATGAGGAGACATGCCGTCACTTGATTTCTAATAAAAAGCCACTAGCTGCTCCTGCTGTGAAACATCAACGAGTTTAAGTGCTGGATTAGTAATCATCAATGAGTATAAAAAGTACCGAAAATCGAAGAGGGTGATGGAATGCTTATGAAGATTTGTTGTCACTTGACATCTATTCAAAGCCGATAATTACTCCTGTGAAACATCGATAAGTATAAAGATTAACGGACACTGAAGAGAGTGCGGCGATAGTTAAAAACACTTGTTGTCACTTAAATACTAGTGAAAGCCACTAATTGTCCTGGAGGGAAGATTCAACGTGTATAAAGAATGAAGAATATCACAGAGGGAGCCGGAATAATTTAAAAGACTTGTTGTCACTTGATCTCTTGTGAAAACTGCCAGTTATTCCTGGTGTGAAGCCTCAAGGACTATAAAGAGTAAGGAATATCAAGGAGGATGTTGGAATAGTTAAAAGACTTGTTGTCACTTGATCCCCGGTGAAAACCGCCAATTATTTCTAATCTGAGACCTCGAGAACTATAAAGAGTAAGGAATATCGAGGAGTGTACTGGAATAGTTAAGAGATTTGTTGTCACTTGATCCCCGGCGAAAACTGCTAGTTATTCCTGGTGTGAAGCCTAAAGGACTATAAAGAGTAAGGAATATTGAGGAGAGTATTAAAATAGTTGAGAGACTTGTTGTCACTTGATCCTCGGCGAAAACTGCCAGATATTCCTGGTGTGAAGCCTCAAGGACTATAAAGAGTAAGGAATATCGAGGAGGATGTTAGAATAGTTAAAAGACTTTTGTCCCTTGATCCCCGGTGAAAACCGCCAGTTATTCCAGGTGTGATGCCTCAACGACTACAAAGAGTAAGGAATCTCGAGGAGGGTGCTGGAATAGTTTTAAAATTTGTTGTCACTTGATCTACTGCCACAATAATAATATGAAAAAATAAACATTACTGCAAGGATGCAAAACTTTATTATTATTTGCCTAACTATCTTTTCGGTGCCGTCTTCATGGTGCCCCCGATCACCAATGGCAACAGTGTCACCAATGCTCAATGTCTGCGTTCCACATTCGCCGGGCGTAGATCTCTAGATCCCGATGCTGAATTATGTGCTTTTTGTTTTCTTTCTTTAAAAAGATTTGCATCGTCTAAGATTAATCAGTAGGATTTTGGCCTTCTTATTATGAACAATGATGTCTGGTCGCTCGGTGGACTGCCATAACGCTGTTATATCCCACATTATTGTATTACCGAGACGAGGAATCCAGCATGCCAGATGTTCCAGCCGATGTTCAACAATTTCATAGTCTAGAATCTGACCGCTGTAGATTATTATTATCGTTGTTAGGAGTAAGTAGTAGTAGTAGTAGAAGAAGAAGAAGAAGAAGAAGAAGAAGAACAACAACAACAACAACAACAACAACAACAAGAAATTAGTCGAGGCTGTAACCGCATTCTATGGCAAAAATGAATTATGGAAATGTGCGTTGTGGTGCATTGGATATCGGCTCGGAACGAGAAATCGGGGAGTCGAGTTTGAATTCTAGCTGAATTCATTGCACTCACTTACGCGCAAATACCCTTGGGAAAGGTATGAATCCATCTCTTCCTTCCAGTTATGGGTTAAATAACAGGACAGATTGGGTTCTATAGGCTTGGTCGCTAACCAGTCTACCGCAGAAAGCAATGGCAACCTACTGCAGGATAATCTTCTGCCCAGTCAGTCATGTTTCTTTCAAGCGTGTATCACGTATGGCACTTAACTGATGACTAAATCTGGGGCCAACTTTTAGCTTATAAGTTTAAAAAATATGGGAATTATTTTAACAGAGGATGGAAAATGTGATACTGAAATCCGAATACACATCCGAATAGCAAACGATGCCTTTCAAAAGGTAAGCAAAGTATTAAGAAGCAGGAAAATGTTATAAAAAAATAAAAGAATGCTGAATTATTATATTAGGTTGTCCCAAATGTTCGTAAACACTTGCGAAATGGGTTTATCTGGTCTAGAACAATCAAGACACGCGATGGGTTCAGAAAGGGCAAGAGACACCGTTGGTTCCAAACAAGATCGATTCAGCTAGTAAGTCATGTTTGAAGTGTGTTTAAAGGAATCGTGCATTTTGAGTTGGTTCCGAATGGTCGTGCCATCAGTGCCAAACTTTACTGTCAGCAACTTGAGCGGGTCTACGAAAAGTTGAAGCAAAAGTACTCAGCTCTGATCAACCGAAAAATCGCTTTGATGCAGCAAAACAATGCCAAGCCACACACCGCCAGGAAGACCAAAGACAAGTTTGAAGAGCTGGACGGCGTTGAGGTTCTGCCACATCCATTCTACAGTCCTGACTATGCTCCATCAGATTACGGCCTTTTCCGCTCAATGCAACATTTTCTGAAGGGCCGCCGATTCGACTCGTTTGATGAAGTCGAAGAAGCGTGTCAAGAATTCTTTGATTCGAAGCCGGCTGAATGGTACTTTGACCAGATCCGAAAGCTTGCAGATCGATGTCAAAATGTCTTGGAAAATGATGGTCTTTATTTTGAGCAATAATTTTTGTTGTTTTTTGCGAGTAAAATTTCAATTTTTTGCAAGTGTTTACGAACTTTTAGGACAACCTAATATAATAATATCAATCCTTTTATATGGCCGGGAATGCTGGACAATCTCCTTACAGATGGAGAAAAAACGAGAAGCAACTGAAGTGTGTTTCTAAAAAAACGAGGCTGAGAATACCGTGGGCGGCAGTGACGGCCCTAGGCTTGCTGGCTTGCTTGAATGGTTCCAACTCTTTTCTTGATTTCTGTTCTTGCAGTTTCTTTCTTAAGCTCATTGTAACTGATTACATCACTCCTATAACGACTGATACGACTGTCTTCTTCATGTTGAGAAACTTTCTCGACTCTTTGATAGGGTTGATATATTAATGTGTTAACATTTTCTTTAAAAAACTAGTCTGTGTTCTTCTGGAGCAGCAAAATTCATTAGCTGAAATGGTTTTTTTTTTGTTTGCTAACACTTGTTCTTCTTCTTCTTGTTCTTCTTGTTCTTGTTCTTCTTGTTTTTGTTTTTGTTCTTGTTCTTGTTCTTGTTCTTCTTCTTGTTCTTCTTCTTCTTCTTATTATTATTATTATTATTATTCTCTCATCAAGTGCCCGCAACAGCATTATCTAGTAACTTACGACGAAACTTAAATGATAGCAAGTCTTCTCAATATTTTAGCTTCTTCTTCTTCTTCTTCTTCTTCTTCTTCTTCTTCTTCTTCTTCTTCTTCTTCTTCTTCTTCTTCTTCTATGTGCCTTGTCCTTTCAGGACGCAGGTGATCATGACTTTCTTAGGACGCTTTCTCCTGTTACAACACGCAACCTCCGTTCAGCTATCCACCTGCCCAGGCCAATCAAGTACGTTACACGCTGTATTCCTCTGTCTCTCATTCCCTCTATCTAGCCTGTTAGTATCGGGTTCTCCAAGCCCTCCTTCTTCATTGCATGTCCCATGAAACTTTAGCTGTTTCATCCTGATGCTCAGTATTAGTTTCTTTTTCGTTTCCATCCTTTCCAGAACCTCATCATTGCTCACATGCTCGATCCATGATATCCGTAGCATCCTTCTGTAGAACCACATTTCAGTTGCTTCAAGCTTTTCCTTCATTTCGATGATATTGTCCAGCATTCACTGCCATATTGAAGAACTGACATCACATAGCAATCCAGTACTCTCTTCTTAGTTTCTAGTGAAATTTTCCTGTCTCTTAATACTCTACTCAGCTTCTGGAATGCGTTTTTGCCATGCCAATTCCCACTTTCCGTCTTCTGTTAGAACACTTCCTAGGTATTCAAATTTTTGCACCTGCTTGGTTTAAGTATCCCCCATCTCTTTTTGCTGATGACCACGCATTCGGTTTTCTTGCATTTTATTTGTGGCCCTTTCTTGTCACTCTCTTCAGCTACCTTCTGTCGGAGATCTTGTAGTTTCCTTTTCGTGTCTGCTATCAGCACTGTATCATCTGCGTACCTTTTGCTGTTCAAAATGTGGCCTCCGATGACGAATCCTGGCATAACATCTAGGGTCCTCAGAATAGTCTCGCTGTACAAGTTGAGTAGATCCTGTGAAATGACACATCCATGTCATATACCTTTGTATATCTGCAGAATTCGTTACCTGTCCGTATGCAGGTGGTTTGCTGCCAGTGGAGATTCTTGATTACTCTTATGTCTTTACCAAATATGTCGGGGGTGCTGAGCATCTCCATCAATTCTTTGTGATGTATTTTGTCTAACGCCGTCGCATAATTGATAAAATATAGGTACGCATCCTTCTTCATTTGTATTGTCTTTGACGAACTCGCACTGTTTTTGTCCAACCTCTGGCTTGATTCTGCTTTTCGCTTTATTCATCAGGATTCGGACAATAGCACTCTTCTCAACATTGTAGTTGTTTTTTCAATAATGCCATCATCGGAATGACTTCAAATTTGCTGAGAATTTCCAGTCCCTCCAGGTTCTACCGCAGAAAGCAATGGCAACCTACTGCGGGATAATCTTCTGCCCAGTCAGTCATGTCTCTTTCGAGACATGATCGCCCAAGCGTGTATCACATATGGCACTTAACTGACTGATCTAATTAGTCAAAATATACGAAAAGATAACTTTACAGAAACTTGAAATGGATCCTTTACATATATTAGTGAGTTTTAACCGCTGAAACAAAAAGACATACATTTGTGACTAATTTCACAAAAATTGCCAGTCCTATATAAAAATATACACTTGTCTTAAAAGGACGTTTATTAAAAAACAACCTCTACGATTATACATTTAAATATAATGACTGGCACTACTGTTATCTTCATGTTCCACAAATTACCTCCGCTCCCTTGCAAGATTGAATTATTTATTGCATTCTCTCAGATCTGTCCTGTTATTTGTGACAACAGCAAAATGCAATATCTGAAAAGTTTTGTTTTTCTTGCTTACGTTGACGATGTCCAGGTTCTGGGTATGACGATAAAATGCATTTAGCAGCAAGGCCTCTCATTGAAGGTTGTGAGGAGCGTGGAACCACTTCTTAATTGCTGTAATTCCCAGGTTCACTTTGACCTGGGGTGGCAGGACCTGTTAGGGTCCCAGCTAAAGGCAAATAGTGAACCCCCAAACTGGGATGAAAACTCTATGAAAGTATAAGAATAGATTTTTATAGTAAAAGTTCGAGGAATCCATTTTCAAAGTAGTACCAGCAGTACATTTTGGAAAGGAAAGAAAAAAATATTAGCAGCAATATATTTTTCGTAAAAAAAAAAAAATGATATACCAGCAATACATCTGACTCTCAACAAAACACATTTTACAAAAAGACGTCAATGAAACCTGATCTACAAACTGATTTCTTACAAATAATATATATTCTATACATACAAATCTATTGTAAAAATCTTGTCGGCATTAAATATGCCATTGATGTTGATATGCCATAAAATAAACCAAACCAGATCCGCTTTTCTTTTCCTGATTATCCGATCCATTTGGGTATGAGAAGAATTGTAAAGTCCCATAAAATTGTTACAGGTCCTATGTTTGTAACAGGGTCTGGGTGATGTCCATACCAGTTTCATTATTATTATTATTATTATTATTATTATTATTATTATTATTATTATTATTATTAAGTGCTACCAAACCACAAGTATGCGAAGCCCAATATAACCATTTGTCAGATAAAGGTATACCAGACACATACATCACAGCCAAATATGGGCAATGTGTTACCAGGCTTTAATGGCGGTAAGGCTGAGGAAATGGGAACAGAATGTATGCGATTAAACCCGAAAACCCTAAAGGCTGAATAGGCAAACATCTCACGGTCTCAATCACCAAACAGGTGGAAGAGGGTAGCGCCAATCGAGCTGGCGTAACCTAGGCGAACTTTGACTGACTAAGCACCCGACCCTCCTATGCAACCAGATTTGCTAGATCTCGCCTGTCTCAGTCTTTTTTGAACCGCGAGGAAGGAGTTTCTGACCAAGTGTGTGGGCGTCTCCGTAGCGCAGAGTTGTCCACCAAAATTAAATTACCGCAAATAGCTTCGCCAAACTCTCTTTGACTACCCTTCAAGAATACGCTGGATCTTCACACCTATCTCGGTTACCGCCACCAGAAGAGAGAAAGACAGGGAATAAGGAGAGTGAATGACGGTCCGGGTGCTCGAATTCGAGCGTGTGCCGACTACTAAATTGAAAATAATTAATGACTTCAGAAAGTAGGATGAAAAAAAAAATAGTCCAGGTAATTTCTCGGTGAAAAATCGTTAATTTTTAAACATATAAAAAAATCAGATAATTACTAGATTTCATAAAACTTTTCAGTTTATTTTTTCGGTAATGAAGAAAATATATATATATATATATATATATATATATATATATATATATATATATATATATATATTTTATTTTGTTGAAGTATTTTTAAGTCAGTCATTGAATTAAATATACACCCGTACACGAAAGCATAAAACACGATTGAATTTGTGGTTTTTACGGTTTATCAATCCTTTGTGGGATATTTAAAACCGAAACATATTTCTGATTGTAGGAGGTTGCTTGCGATACTGAAGCAGAACCCCAGACAAATACTGAACGGGCTTGACGCTTAACTTCGAAAGGGCGGTTAATGAAAGTGAAAATAGTATCAACCGAAGTATGCAGCCTTTTGAAGTCAATTTTATGACTCCTGTATTTAAACCTAAAATTTGATTGACTGTCTGATTTTTAAAAAAAGCTTTTTACCGCCTAAACATATTTTTAGTATGTAATAATTTAACGAGAGTGGTGATAACAATTATTTTCAGATACAAGTCATACTGTTTAACTCATCTGAAAGAAGAAAATGTAGATCTATAGATTTATCAAGGGCATTTCTACGTAAATACAACGAATCCGACTGGAATTCGAACTTAGTTCTCCGTTTCATCATTTCAAAACTTTATTCACTACACCACTCGCATACCCAAGTTTATATTTTTCTTTTCTTTTCAGAATGCTCGAAATTTTGTTAAAAAATTATGTTTTTCTTGAATCAATAAATTAGTATAGAAAATTATGGCATCTTTATGCATCGGTTTGTAAATTCTTGCAAAATCAAATAATTGTCAAATTTTAATGAAGCCTTCAGGAATTATAAAAAAGTGTATCTTATCCATAAAGAAATACATAAATAAATCATTAATTATACTGTTCAAAAATAAAAAGTTAAGTATAGCGTCAAAATAATTATAATAAAATAATTATAACAATTATAATTAACATTAACTCGTTCTAAATCAATGAAAAACGATCCCACTTTTTTCCACGCTGCACACAAACACATAAAATTTTCACTATCGGACAAGCAGTTCAAGCAAACAGTTCGTTAACACGTGTCTCAACGAAATATCATCTTTTCATTTTTCAGGGTACAATAGTAACATTTGTATTTTAGCACTCAATAAAAATTCGAGAATAATCGTTTTGTTGTTTCCACGACTTGCAGTTTCGAATATATATATATATATAATTTGTAAACGAGTTATATTAGATTGAATTTTGTCTACTATGAAATCTTTCGTAGTCGATTGGTAAGACACGTCTGATCAAAAGACGGTATATTCCTGGTGACGGAAGGATGCAGGTTTGGAAGATAGATATTTTCGAAACACACCAGTCGAAATTATAATGTACCGTTTAAGTATATACATATCGTCATCCTGTTTCGCTGTATCACAGCTCTTCGGTAATGTTAGGTATCCGATTGCTTCTAACCTTGATTGAAACGTGACCGAATTGATATCAGTCGGTAGCGAAAAGCAAACTTTAGCTTTTACAATGTAAACACTCCAGTAGCCGAGAGTGTTCAAATATATATATAATAATAATAAACTGAAATACGAGTATCCATTAAAAATAATAATGTTAAACAAAATTATATGCAATCATCTGCAGATAGATCTGTTTCGCTGTATCCCGAATAACCAATACGGTTAGACATCCGATAGCTTCTAGTGAGGATTAAAAACCTGACTGAATCGTCATCAGTCAGCGATTCTACCTCTGATCTAAAGTCGCTCGGTAGTTACGCAGAGAAATAACTCCTCTACAAATGAATAAAGTTATTTTAGCAATGTTTCTTTTTCAGTAAACCTTGCTTCAAACTTTTTTACATCTGTTACCCACCATTTATTTAATTTTAGGAAATTTCGCGAAATTTATTTGTGTACGGCTTAATTACAAGTCCTTGGAGAATTTAAATCATCATTTTTTATTTTTTATTTGGCAAGCAGAACCCCAATCGTCTTCATAAGCGTATTTGTAAGACCATAAAGTCAAAATATTAGATTACCGAGAATATTTTTGTAAATTATTTAAGATTACCGGGTAGTTAAGATATATATATATATATATATATATATATATATGTGTGTGTGTGTGTGTTATATATATATATGTTATATATATATGTTATATATATATATATATATATATATATATATATATATATATATAACATTAACGTTGAATTCGTCAAGTAATTATTATATTGAGATGTCCTTTGCTTAAAAATTCCAAACATCAAGTTATCGATAAATTCATCAACACTTCATAAGAACACACTCCCACGTGTTAAAAAAATGCTTTTCTGCGATATTTTAAACTAACAGTAAGCAATATTTGTTTTAGTTCAGATGAACTAAACTTTACATTAGTTAAGCGCCTTAAATAAATTTTCAGAAAAAGATAATTTATTTTAAAAATATTTTAAATAAAGTTAATTATGTTGTTGACTGATAATCAATATGGCCGATTTTAAAAATTTAAAAATTTATTTTTAAAAATAATACCAATAAATTCAAATTCGATTTGAGATGCAGAAAGTAATTTTGTACTAGACATATTAATGTTAATCTATTAGCTTGGAATTAAAGCCAAAAAATATCATAAAAAGTTTGTTTTTATTAAATACCTCGGAAGTGTTCCAACAAGAGATGGAAAGTGCGACACAGAGATCTGAAGGCGAATTGTCATGGCGAAGGACACATTCCAGAAGATGAGTAGAGTACTGAGACAAAGAAAAATTTCCCTAGAAACAAAGAAGAGAGTGCTATATTGCTACGTGATGTCAGTTCTTCAATACAGCAGTGAATGCTAGATAATATCATCGAAAATGAGGAAAACAACTTGAAGCAGCGGAAATGTGGTTTTACAGAAGGATGCTGCGGATATCATGGACCGAACATGTGAGCAATGATGAAGTTTTGGAAAGAATGGCATTGAAAAGAAAACTAATAGTGAGCATCAAGAAGAGACAACTGAATTTCCTGGGACATCCAATGAGATAGGAGGGCTTGGAGAACCTGATACTGATTGGCCAGACAGAAGGAAAAAGAGACAGAGGAAGGGAGCCGGATAACATATTTGAAAAGCCTGACGACGGAACGGAGGTTTTGTGGAGTAACAGGAGAGAACATATTAAGAGCCACCAGGGATATGGAGACGTGAAAAGCCACGATCACCTACGTCCTGAAAGGATAGGACACATATAAAAAGAAGACGGGGTTTAATCGCATTCGTTCTGATCCATCCTCCTCAGCCTTACCGCCATTAAAGCCTGGTAACACATTGCCCATATTTGGCTGTGATGTATGTGTGTGGTATACCTTTATCTGACAAATGGTTATATTGGGCTTCGCATACTTGTGGTTTGGTAGCACTTAATAATAATAATAATAATAATAATAATAATAATAATAATAATAATAATAATAATGAAACTGGTATGGACATCACCCAGATCCTGTTACAAACATAGGACCTGTAACAATTTTATGGGACTTTACAATTCTTCTCATATCCCAATGGATCGGCTAATCAGGAAAAGAAAAGCGGATCTGGTTTGGTTTATTTTATGGCATATCAACCTCAATGGCATATTTAATGCCGACAAGATTTTTACAATAGATTTGTATGTACAGAATGTATATTATTTGTAAGAAATCAGTTTGTAGATCAGGTTTCATTGACGTCTTTTTGTAAAATGTGTTTTGTTGAGAGTCAGATGTATTGCTGGTATATCATTTTTTTATACGAAAAATATATTGCTGCTAATTTTTTTCTTTTCTTTCCAAAATGTACTGCTGGTAATATTTTTCCTTTGAAAATGTATTCCTCGAACATTTACTATAAAAAACTATTCTTATACTTTCATTTTTTTTATCCCAGTTTGGGGGTTCACTATTTGCCTTTAGCTGGAACCCTAACAGGTCCTGCCACCCCAGTTCAAAATGAACCTGGGAATAACAGCAATTAAGAAGTGGTTCCACGCTACTTACAACCTAAAATGAGAGGCTTTGCTGCTAAATGCATTTTATCGTCATACCCAGAACCTGGACCTCGTCAACGTAAGCAAGAAAAACAAAACTTTTCAGATATTGCATTTTGCTGTTGTTACAAATAACAGGGCAGATCTGAGAGAATGCAATAAGTATTTCAATTTTGCAAGGGAGCTGAGGTAATTTGTGGAACATGAAGATAACAGTAGTGCCAGTCATTATATGTAAATGTATAATCGTACAGGTTGTTTTTAATAAAGTTCCTTTTAAGACAAGTGTATATTTTTATATAGGACTGGCAATTTTTGTGAAATTAGTCACAAATGTATGTCTTTTTTTTAAGCGGAATAAAACTCACCAATATATGTAAAGGATCCATTTCAAGTTTCTGTAAAGTTATCTTTTCGTATATTTTGACTAATCAGATCAGTCAGTTAAATGCCATACGTGATACACGCTTGGCCGATCATGTCTCGAAAGAGACATGACTGACTGGGCAGAAGATTATCCCGCAGTAGGTTGCCATTGCTTTCTGCGGTAGACTGGTTGCCGACCAAGGCTATAGAACCCAATCTGTCCTGTTATTTAACCTATAACTGGAAGGAATAGACGGATTAATACCTTTCCCAAGGGAATTTGCGCGTAAGTGAATGCAATGAATTCGGCTGGAATTCGAACTCAGCTCCCCGATTTCTCATTCCAAGCCGATAACCAATGCACCACAATGCTCATCCTGACTAATTAGATACGCAGACGCAATAACATCCTGAATGGTGAGGCAAAGTGAGACAAAATGTTTTGCATAAATAAGGCTCAGGTCAGTAGATACAAGAATACATACTGACAGTAAAGAGAGGAGGCCTTTTGACAGCAAGGATTTTTGACTGCAAGGGAAGAAGGCAGGTCAACATCAAAGAAGGCATCGATATCAAGAGAACACTAAGAAGGCTCTGTTACCAGGCAAACACAGAAAGGCGAGAAAAATTGGAATTCCAGTAAACATTCTTTGAAAATGAAAGGATTGCAGAGAAATTTTCTTTTGGATAAACTGCATAAAAAGGGATTTAAAAAATATATTGTGTCTCAGAGATGTTCGTGGGACAAGTTGCAAGTCGGTCTTTTTATCATAGGTGGTTGCACCTTTTTTGAATTCCTTATTGTTTTTCTTTTCACCGACATCTTTTAAAAATTATTGTCTTTTCCCGAAATGTAATTATTTCCCATTTTTCGCTGGTGATCTTTTATTATAAATTGTTATCCATCATCAAAGGTAATTTTGTACAAATTCTTGTTTGTACCATTTTTCGTAATTTTAAACTGTAAATTAATGTGTTCTTTTTTTTAAACATTTTACGCAGTGGTTTTAAAATTTTGTGCTTATTAATAGCTTGCTGTTTCTGGCACAAGAATTTGAATTCAGTAGAAATAAAATTTTTATAAGATTTTAAAAAAATGCAATTTAAATCTTAGGTACCGCTTTTTTGGAGGTACCTATCAATAAGACATTGAACTCAGCCACTGTAGGTAAAAGAAAGAAAAGTTGATTGTTTTTATTTTTATTTTATTTCAGAGCCATTCACAAATAGAGAGATTGATAGACGGTTTATCTTTATTTCTCCAACTTTTGATTTATTGCTTACCCACGGTATTATTACCCACAGTATCAGTCAGTCAGTTAAGTGCCATACGTGATACACGCTTTGGGCGATCATGTCTCGAAAGAGACTTGAATGACTGGGCAGAAAATTATCTCGCAGTAGGTTGCCATTGCTTTCTGCGGTAGACTGGTTGCCAGCCAAGGCTATATAACTCAATCTGTTCAATTATTTAACTCATAACTGGAAGGAAGAGACAGATTAATACCTTTCCCAATGGTATTAATCGTAAGTGAATGCAAGGAATTAAGTTGGAATTCGAACTCAGTTCCCCGATTTTTTCGTTCCGAGTCGATAGCCATTGCACCACAACGCACATTCAAAGCAATGCTTCATGCCAATTTGTGCGTGCATACATTAAATGGCACAAGCGTATCTATGGCACTCACGCATATGATAGGCATAATCCTAAAATGTCACACGTAGACAATGTGTAACGGACACAGATAAATTATTATTATTATTATTATTATTATTATTATTATTATTATTTCCTTTGATTTCTGTTGTATAAGAATTTCTTCCAGATCCCAAGCAGAGACCTAAGGTTAGAAATGGATTCATAACATTTTCTTCTGATACTTTTTGTAACCCCCAACACTCTCCCCCAAAAAAAAACAACAAAAAAAAAAACAAAACAAAAAAAACAAGGATCACACACATCTAAACTTATTTATAAATGGAACTGTGTGTGTGTGTGTGTGTGTGTGTGTGTGTGTATCCGTTACCTATAGACTCCGAAACGGCTAAACCGATTTTCTTGAAAATGTGCACAGTTGTACTATAAGCGTCTGCGAGTGTTCTTAGCTAGGTTTTGTGTCGAGGTGCCCCCGATAAATATCGAAAATCGATAATAGAAAAAATCGGGTTATAGAAGGAGTGGTCCGATTTTAATCAAATTTCATGCACTCATAGACAAAAACATAAGAAACGATATTCAGAAGTTTCAAGGGTGCAGTTCTTGCAATAGTGCGGAAAATCGCTAATATATATGTATAAAAGGCAAATGTTTGTGTGTGTGTCTGTTGATCTGCCTGTATGTCTGTATTTCTTTCAGCCCTTTTATTTTAGTTTTTGCTTCGGGTTTGGCTCTAAGTAGGTATAATTGTAGTTCTTAGTCTCAGCCATGATACCATTTACTCAGAGGACTTATTTAGCCTTCAAAATTCAGTTTACGACGAAATAAACTTATTTGATATCGATAGCAGGAAATCAAAATTTGACTTACATCCATTCATTTCTCTTTCAGTCTACGGTTTCGCTTTAACTGGAAACAACTATTGCTTTTTAGTGTTTCGTGCCAACGTTCAAAGAGTCTGAGCTCCAGTATCATGGATTAGTTTTAAAGCTTTCATTACACCCGAGCAACGCCGGGCTATACTGCTAGTTTTACATAGATAAACCTTTTCGTAATGTGTGTGCTGTGCTTGTAATTACAATTTTTTGTATTTCAGTAAGGCATAGGCTACCAGAAATTCCTTCCGTGCGTCTATCGGAACCTTTTTTCCGATCAATCGGATGGCTCCAACTAGAACTAGAATTATTGATATCCTCATGTGCCAAAATGTAGGTTTTCCTTTCAAGATCCTTGTATTCTGATAGTCACTTTTTTCCGGTGAAGAACACATTAATTTAGAAATTCTTGAAAAAATGAAATAATGGACAGATTTTGATGAAAATTTTAGAACTTATTCACAAATGACTGGAATCATTTCTGAAATAGTTATTTTTAGAAAATCTTGGTAAAAATATATATTTTTTACATATGTTACCCACAATCCCAATTAATTTTCTGAAATGTCTAGAAACTAATGAGAGTTTTCCCATATACCTAATATTAATGAAATTCAGGAGTCATTGATGAATGCTAATCAACTGTTTTTTTCTTAAATTAGCCCTTTTTTAGAAAATCTACCCTGAATCATGAAAACGAAAATGCAATAAAACTATGCTATTTTTTATTTAAATATACTTTAAATTGGTTTTTATAAACAATATATTTTCAAGATATCATAGTTTGAAGAGAAAAAATTTAATGAATAATGAATTTTTGAAAGAATTGTTTTATTTTTTATTATTTTCATTATAGTAATCTTTAAAGTTTCAAACATCTTTAAAAATTTCCCCCTTTATCTTTGTTAAATTAATACGTGGAGAATATATTTAATAATTGAAAATTGAAAAACTTAATACAAATAATTGAGCAATTAGATTTTTAAAATAATTAAAACATTTTATTTGCGTGTATACTTGGGACCCGTATTTTCTTTTTTACGGATCGTCATACGTGATATATATCATTAAAAGATCACGCGTTTTAAAGGTTGCGCTCTTAATTAAAAAAAGTCTATATAAACGTTTTCGGCAGGGTACAATTATTTAATCTCGCTTTCGTCTTTCCTGTGCCCTAGGTTTGGACATTCAACGAGCTTTGTAAATCATCCCTTCAAAATTTAAAGCAAGTGTTATATGTTAATTCTTAGTTTTCTAATTTTGTTAAAAAATTGTAATTGTGAAATTCACAAAGTGTGGAGGTACCTAAAAAGAATATGAAAATTAGATATTAAAAATGAAAATTAAAAATGTACCTCGTATGTTATATAATATCATTCTCTGCTATTAAATTGCAAAAAATTATTTTAAAAGATTTCATATTATTTTCATAAAACATTTTCAAACGTAAGGCTATAAAGCTAAACTAATTAAAATTCTATAAAATATTAGATAATTTCTGAAAATATTGTGTTACATTTTAAATCTTACTATATAGTTAAAAACAAAAAGTGAAGCGTACGATTATGCGTCATAAAATTATGTCAAATTCGTCTTCTATACTTAGCATTTTTTTGACGTCCCTCACATCAATTATCGCTTCTGATAATAAGATGACAATACTTGATAACAAGGCTACTGTAATTAAGAAACGCTTTTATAGTACATTTCAGACAGTAAACTAGTAATTAATGTTTCAAACCAGATTAAGTCTAAATTTTTTAATTTGAATAAAATAACGTGTCAGCGAGGTATATTTTATTTTTGAACGATTTTTTAAAACCGAGAATTAGCTTCTGTTTGCAAAATGTGTTGATCGATCAAAAATGGTCGAAAAATTGAAGAACTCTTAAAATCTGAAGAAAATTAGATTTCACTCAATATAATTTCGGTTTGAAATACACCGTATTTTCCTTACTGGAATTAGTAAATTTAATCTCTTGGCTTTCAATTAAAGCTTCAAGAAAACGTTTTTTATTTTTAAAAATTCAATTTAAATTTAGGTATCGAAAATGAATGGAGGTATCTACATTACAATCTGCAGGTACTGGCATGTCAACACGAAAGCGTATTCTGTTCTTGCGGTCTTTGATTATTATTATTATTATTATTATTATTATTATTATTAGTAGTAGTAGTAGTAGTAGTAGTAGTATTAGTATTATTTCTTTTAATTATTTTTGTCAATGTTATTAATCACGCATAGTTTGTACATACATGGCTTATTGTAAGTGGTTATAGAATCCATGTGTCCCATGCATTTCCGCTGATTTTAAAAAAAAAAAAGAAATAATTTTATTTAAAGGATTCTAAGCTCAACACTTAATATTCGACAACGTATAAAAAGCCTCTACAACGAAGTTACATTTATACTTGAGGAAGCGCAGATCAAAGACAATGTCGTCTCGATTTGATAGCTTGCGAGTAGATAGACAGGAGGTTGGAGAAAATAGTTAAGGAATTAGCATTTGACTGGGATGGAGAGGAAAGGAGATAGATATATAGAGAGACAGAACGAAAGTGTGAGAGATGTGGTAGTAGTCGGGTGTGAGGGTATAGGAAGTGGCTTTTATCAGCTATCCTAAGTTTACCCAAGAGAGCATCATAAATATCCAAACTAATGTTATCAGTGCACTCCAATTTCAACAAACAACTGACAGACATTTCTTAAATAGGGCTCATTTCTAGACATTAAACTTGTCAAATTGTAATAACCATTAAATAAATACAAATATAAAGGAGTATCTAAATAATCGCACTGATATCGTTGGAGCGGAAATGTGGTTCTACAGAAGGATGCTGAGGATATCCTGGACTGAGCATGCAAGCAACGATGAGGTCTTGGAAAGAATGGCAACAAAAAGAAAATTAATACTGAACATCAGGAAGAAACAACTGAAGTTCCTGGGACACGCAATGAGGAAGGAGAGCCTGGAGAACCTGATACTGACTGGCCAGATAGAAGGAACGAGAGACAGAGGAAGGCAGCGGATAACATATTTGCAGGGCCTGATCAGGTGGATGACGGAACTGGGGTTGCCAGGAGTAACAGGAGCAAACATACTAAGAGCCACAAGGGATAGGGAGACGTGGAGAACTATGATCGCCTACGTCCTGAAGGGACAGGGCACATAGAAGAAGAAGAAGAAGAAGAAGAAGGAGAAGAAGAAGAAGAAGAAGAAGAAGAAGAAGATCGTTGGAAACAACAAGAAGAGTACTGGATTGTTATGTGATATCTGTCCTTCAGCGAATGCTGGAAAATCTCATCAGAGAATGAAGGAAAGATTTGAAGCAACCGAAATGTGGTTCTACAGAAAGATGCTGAGGTTACCATGAACCAAACATGTGAGCAATGACAATGTTTTGGAGAGGATGCTAAAAAAAATATATACTGAGCATCAGAAAGAGACAGCTGAAATTTCTGGGACACGTAATGAGGAAGGAGGGTCTGGAGAATCTAATACTTACAGCACGGATCGAGGAAAAGAGAAACAAGGGAAAGCTACGTGTGACATACTTGATTAGCTTAAGCAAATTTATGGCGAAGTGGGGTTTGGGAGAAATACCAAGAGAAAAGCATTTGGAGAGCTACGATCGTCTACTTCCTGAAAGGAGACGGTACATAAAAGAAGATACCGCGTTTGTGCATAAGAATAGCCATGAATGGATCCTGATAAATTTTGCGGTACCTTGGGGAAAAAAAAAAACATCATGAAGGCGGAGCACGCGTAGGAGCTGCGAGTAGGAGCTGAGATATGAGCATCACCAGTCAGATAAGTGCCATACGTGGTACACGTTTGGGCGATCATACCTCTTTCGATCCATGCCTGACTAGGCAAAATATTTTTTTTCCGCAGTAGATTGCCATTTCTTTCTGCGGTAAACTGGTTGTCAACTAAGGCTATAGAACCGAATATGTCACGCTATTTAACCGATGGCTGGAGAGAGATGGATGAATACCTTTCCAAGAGTATTTGCACGTAAGTGAATGCAACGAATTCAACTGAAATTCGAACCTTGGCTCTTCGATTTCTCAATTTGAGCCGATATCCATTGCACTACAATGAGCATCATCACCCGACCGAAACATCTAAGAGTCGGGGCTGTAATCAAATGCTATTTCTTTTTCTATGTACCGTGTCTCTTTAGGACGTGGCCAATCATGGCCCTCATCTACCTATCTCTTGTATCTCATAATACCTTTCTAGTGGTACTCCCCCTAAACCATGCTCTGCCATTTATTTGCTCAAGCCCATTATGTTATGCGTTTCTCCTTTTTTTTTATCTGCCCTGTGAGTATCAGATTCTCCAAGCCCTCGTTCCTCATTATATATCCAAGCAGCTTCAGCTGGTTTTTCTTATATTAAGTATCAGTTTCCTTTTCGTTTCCAGTCTCTCCAAAACCTCGTCGTAGCTAACATGTTCGGTTCATGGTATCCTCAGCATTCTTCTGTATAATCACATTTCGGTTGCTTGAAGTCTTTCCTTCGTGTCTGATGAGATTGTCCAGCATTCGCCGCCATATTGAAGGATAGACATTACATAACAATCCACTTCTTTTTTCCTTGTTTCTAATGAAATTTTCTTGTCTCTTAACACTCTACTCAGCTTTTGGAATGCATCCTTAGACATGCTAATTACGCCTTCGAATCTCAGTGCTGCATTTTCCGTCCTCTGTTAAAACACTTCCCAGGTTATTTAAACCTCTGTACCTGGTTGATTTCAAAATCCCCGACCTGTAGTTGGTATTTGAGGCTTCTTTTTTTTAAATAATGACCATGCATTCAGTTTTCTTGTAATTTGTGTTTAGCCTGTTCTTTTCCTTTTCTTTATCTAAATTCTGTAGGAGGTCTTGCTACTATTAACAAAATATTTCTTACTGTATTAAAACTACTTATTTTAATGAAATATATTTCATTCATTTTCATTCGTTTGTAATTTCTTTATTCTTCTTCTTCATGTGCCGTGTCCCTTTAGGACGTAGGCAATCATGCCCTTCCATTTGGCTCTGTCTTTTGTCGCTCTCAATAATTTTTCTCTTGGTATCTCTTCCAATCTCCGCTCCGTCAACCATTTGCTCATACCTAACAAGTACGTCTCGCGCTGCTTTCCCCTGTTTCCATCTTCCATTTATCCTACCTTTGAGTATTAACTTCTCCGGGCCTTCCTTCCTCATTACGTTTCCCAGGAACCTCATTTATCTCTTCCTGATATTTATTATTAGTTTTCTTCTCGTTTGCATCCACTCTAACACCTCATAGTTGCACATGTGCACTGACCATGGTATCCTCAACATCCTGATGTAAAACCACATTTCTGCTGCCTCAAACCTCTCCTTCATATTTGATGAGATATTCCATACAGGACAGATATCACAAAGTAATCCAGCACACTTTTCTTTGTTTCTAATGAAATATTCCTGCCTTTCAGTACTTTGGTTATCTTCTGAAATGCATCTTTGGCCATGTCAATGCATCTTTGGGTCTCCGTGTCGTATTTTCAATCCTTTGTCAAAACACTTCCCAGATATTTGAATTTTTATTGTTCTTTAAAACGTTCATTCATTTTTGGAATTCATTTTTGAATTTCATTTTTTGCTTTTTTATCATAACGACATACATGTCATACTTAATGTTAAATGATTATCCTTAAAATATAAATTAACACAAAATTAAAAATGAAAAAACAAATGTAATAATAATAATAATAATAATAATAATAATAATAATAATAAAATTATTTATTATTATTATTATTATTATTATTATTATTATTATTATTATGAAACGATCTAACAAAGAAACTGAACATAGAACAGACTGTGCTATTGGTAGTTTTCCACAATACTGTAAGATGCTACAAACCTAAAATATTAACCTAGGAAAGTGCTTTGACCAACTACATTCTTTGGTTCCGCCAGGTTTAACCTTCACGGCCAGGACCTGCCATGCCACTTACATATTATCAAAACACCCATATTTTCTCCGTATTATGTCGGCAAGAAGTATTTTCTACTTAAACAGCTTCTTTCTGAGAACCAGGATGTTTCCCCGATCACTACAATATTAACGTGTTCAAATCTAAAGTTAATCATTATATTCTCCCCCTGTCCGTACAATCTACCTCTTAACATAGCTCTCTACCTCGAGTGAGAGTGTGGATGGTTCACTATAACGTGCGTAGCATAGAGCGTCCTAGCTGTGAAAGTCAAAATTGGTGCAACTAAGGAATTTAGTTTATTTCAGCACTTTCCGTGGAAGTAGCGATAGAGCAGTGAGAGACTTGTTACATCTCGTCTGTGAGAGAGGAGTTGCAGAGTGGAAAATAATTTATTATCCACACAGATTCGGAGACGCTTTTTGACTCGATTGAGACTGGAAAGTTAAGACTGGACAGTCCCTGCTCAAATATAACAGCAAAACTCTATTTTAGACCTGAGTTGGCTTTTGTAAAAGTAGAGGATAGCGGGGGGGGGGGGGGGTTAGGTGCTTGCTGGAGTGGTACAATGAACTTTCGTTTTTCATAGTAAAATCAACATTTTGATTAATGTCAACTGGGTCTCGCCGTTTTACTATTGAACTAGCTAGATGCAACTACCACTTCTATTCTAACAGTTTCTATTCTCGCATTTCTCATCCGTGGAGCTTCCTTCTGATTTCTGGCTTTCCTGCCATTTACAATCTTCAAACTATTTCGATCATCACCTTCTGTCTAACTGAAATCCATTCATTTATTGTTCTTTCATCACTTTTCTCACTTGGGTTTTAACATTCTCTTTCACTCGTTGGAAACACCCTCTGCGTTCTAGTGGCATTCTCAGTTAAGTGCCATACGTTTAATACTTTAGCGATGAATCGTATCTGAAAGTTCCACTTGAGGTCCAATATTTGCTCAAGACATGAGGTATCCCCAAAGGAAAGTCTATTTATCGTGATTAGTGGGATGTGCGTCGTGGTGCAGTGGATATCGGCTTGGAAGGAGAAATCGGGTAGCCGAGTTCGAATTCCAGTCGAATTCCTTGCATTCACTTACTCGCAAATACCCTTGGGAAAGGTATTAATCTGTCTCTTCCCTCCATTTATGGGTTAAATAATAGGACAGATTGGGTTCTGTAGCCTTGGTCGGCAACTAGTCTAACACAGAAAGCAATGGCAACCTACTGCGGAATATTCTTCTGCCTAGTCAGTCATGTCTCTTTCGAGACATGATCGCCCAAGCGTGTATCACGTATGGCACTTAACTGAGTGAGTGGTTGTTTAAGGTGCGACCGGCGATGATGGAATGCATTTCGGCGCATTGAATGTAACCAGCCAGTTTTTTTTTCTCTTATTGAGATGTTAGAGCTAAATCGTATGAGAGGTCAGCTTCTAGCCTCTTGTTATCATGAGTGCAGCCATATATCGGTATATCATCAGCATAGATATTTACAAACAGTCGGATTATACTCTTAGGCAGATTATTGATAAAGTAAGAAGTGTTGATTTCTAAGACTCCGGAGGACTAGCCGTTAACAAATAATTTCAAATACGTTAGAAAATATTTTATTATTTCTTTATACTTCTGCGGCCTCAAGGACACATGAACCATTGGATATAGCCGTTGATTAGTTCCAGTGACTTGACCCAAAGTGTTGTGAGTTCAATACCAGGCTACAGCAGTGGTGAACAAATAATTTAGAAAGTTAAGTTAAAGGGAGATAACTACATGTCCATCAGAAGTGGCATCGTCCATGGAATGAGAATGATATACCCCAGTGATCGTAATAAAGGGTTCAGTTCAAAATTCCTAGAACCTGAAGAGGGCCGGAGCGTACAACGGCCGAAACGTCGTATTAAAATTAAATTCTTAAAACCTAAAAAAGCCGGAACGTACAACAGCCGTAAATCTAATCTAAATATATTTATAAATGGAACTTTGTATGTGTGTGTCTGTCTGTGTGTGTGTATCCGTTACCTATAGACTCCGAAACGACTGAACCGATTTTCTTGAAAATTTACACAGTTGTACTATAAGCATCTGCAAGTGTTTTTAGCTAGGCTTTGTGTTAATGCACCCCTGATAAATATCGAAAATTGATAATCGAAAAAATCGGGTTATAGAAGAAATGGTCTGATTTTAATCAAATTTGATACACACATAGACAAAGACATAAGAAACGATATTCAGAAGTTTCAAGGTTGCAGTTCTTACAATAGTGCAGAAAATTGATAATATATATACATATATAAATCGATATTAAGAAATCAAAATTTGACTTACATCCATTCATTTTTCTTTCAATCTATGGTTCCGCTTTAACTGGAAACAACTATTGCATTTAGTCTTTCGTGCCAACGTCCAAAGAGTCTGAGCTCCAGGACCATGGATTAGTTTTAAAGCTTTCATTGCACTCGAGCAACCCCGGACTATACTGCTAGTATGGTATTAAAGACGAGGACAATAATCCGAACAATGTAAATAGGATTTTATTTTTAACACATTTCTAGTGATTCTATAGCTAGAGTTTGAGTAGCAGTTCTTTGTGCCACACAGTGTCAAATGCCTTTGAAATATCTAATGCTATAGTCCTTGAGATATATTTGTTGTCTACTGCCTCATTGATTCTGTATTGGTAGTGAATCTATCAATCAGCAATTGGTCCTACCGATCGAAATCCATACTGTTTCTCGCTCACGAGACCTTTCTTGTTTAGGTGCTCAACAACCGTCTTGATGATTAAAGCCTCAAAAAACTTGATAATGACTCTGATGTGTATATACTGAGAGGTGGTGAGCGCTTGCCTGCGTTCTTATAAACTAGGAATACGCTTGAAACTTTACGCAGACTTGGGTAATATTTTACCTTCAAGCAGCTGTTATAAAAATCGACTTTTCATATTACCATAAGCAAAAAGTTATAAAGGAAACCCATCAATATTGAAAAGAACTATATCAGTAATTGAACTTGAGAAATTTATTTCCAAGAAAATCTATTTTAATAGAAAGATTTTTATAAATTTCAAACGACAGTAGCAATAACTAATCGGTCAATGAATATCAAACGTTTTTTTATAAGGTAACAAAAAATCTCACAATTACCACTATCAATATTATTGCGTCCTTTTGACTGATATGACAAAAATGATTACAATTTAAGCCTTTAATTATTCAACAGATTATTAATCTCGGGAAATACCTTATTTTTTCTTTAAAAATTATGCCCTTTCAAGACGTGGCCGATCATGGTTGTCTGCAGTTTACTCTATTATCTGTGAATTTCCATGATGTCTTGGGAAAGATAGTGGAGCAGTTTTCCGTTACAGTTTTCCATGGTTTCGAATTGAATGTAGTCCATCTCTTAAACTGCCTTCCAACAAAAGTTAGAGAGCACGGTCTAAACAGCCGTTTAATCTATAGATAGGGTTAAACGGAGATATGCTTAGGCCTTTGCCAAGGGTGTCAGTTTGAAAGTGAACCCAACAGACTAGACAGGAGTCTAAACACTGTATCCTGATTCTCACGTTAACGACGATAACCGTTACGCTAACCACATATTCCATCAATTCTACCATCATTATTATTATTATTATTATTATTATTATTATTATTATTATTATCATATTTTGATTTCTGCTATGGTCACACTACCTACCAAGTCTGCAGGAAAACCTAAGGCAGGTCATGGTGTGTAGTTATGACTACATTTGATTTGTTTTTCTATCTCCCATAACATCACTAGCGCTACATGGACAAAGTTCTTCTTAGTGTGTGGGCTGTACTTATAAAGACAATTTTTTGTATATCCCTTAAGATGGTATTTTCAGGAAGTCTTTCAATGTGTTGTTTTGTTCCTTTTTTATCATTCCAAGCGCACCTACTATCAATTTCTACATTTTTTCTTTCAAATTTCATGTTTTTATACTTTGATAGTTTTTCATCATTATTATTATGTCATTTTTCATCATATTTCGATTTCTGCTATGGTTGCACTACTAACCAAGTCTGGGGGAAGACCTAAGGCAGGTCGTGGCGTGTTGTTATGGCTTTATTTCATGTTTTTTCTATCTTCGTCATCAACCCTAGCGTTACATAGACAAAGTTCTCCTTAGTGTGCGGGCTGTACTTAATAAGACAATTTTTGCATATCTCTTAAGCTGGTGTTTCTATGGATTCTTTCAATGTGTTGTTTTGTTCCATTTTTTATCATTCCAAGTGCACCTACTATCACTGGCACGACTCTTGTTTTCAATTTCCACATTTTTTTCTATTTCAATTTCCAGGTCTTTATATTTTGACAGTTTTTCAAGTTCCTTTGATGCTATGTTACAATCCGCTGGACAAGCCATATCAATTAATAGACAAGTTTTTTTCTTTCTGGTTTTTAACAATAATGTCCGGCCTATTTGCGTTAATTTTTCTGACTGTGTAGATGATGACATCTTCTATTTCTGTAACCGGTGCTGGGTGATGTTCATACCAGTGTTTGTTTACAGATTTTCCATCATTTTCTTTTTAAAAAAAAACTGAGGTTGCCTAATAATTATGGCTGGTAGTGTATATAGGTGAGTATATGAAAATTTTGAAGGTCACACACACACACACACACACACACACACACACACACACGATAAAAATGTATAATAAATATATCTAAATATCCATATATATATATATATATATATGTGTGTGTGTGTGTATGTAAAACTCGTGGGTGGCATTTAGAACAAACACTAGGGTTGACTTTACAGACTTGAAATCGCTAAGGGCTTTTTTTTACTTGCATTTTTCCTCTTCTATTCTCAAGTTTTTGGCAAGAACACTTCAAATAAAATTTTTAGGAATGACACACGCTAAGATGGGTGAAAATAACTGTAGGGGAGGGCGGAGAAGTGGCTGAAGAAAAGATGTAAAAGTAATAATAATAATAAATAATAATAAAGAAATAAAAACAACCTAAATTCGTTGACGCAATTTTTTATTCTGTGGCTACCGGAATAAACGAATGATTAATAAGTTTTTTAAACTCCAGTCACTCCGTATGAAAATTTATCGTGTCGAACCAAACAATCTCTGCGATAATTTCGTGGCCAGAATGAACCGACGGAAGCTTCGGAGTTGTTGTGGAAGTTTACATATCATTTTAAAGCCTGGAGAGTAACATATGATTTGGAATGTCGTCTTTGGTTGTCATCTGAGATTACAATTTAACCACAAAACATTCTGATTCCACCTATTCCGGGTTTTTCCGTCACTTCTCAATATCATTTATTGTGTATTGTGTCCCTTCAGGACAGAGACAGTCATGGCTCTCTATATCTTCCTCTTCTTTGTAGCGCTAAGCAAAGTTTGTCACTTTACTATCTATCACATTCTGCTAACCATCTACACAAGCTTGTTTTGTAGGTTACTCGTTGTTTCCCGCTTTCGCTCTTGTTTTCAGTATGACATGTGAGTGACAAATTTTCCAAACCTTCTTTCCTCACTGCCCTAGGTTTTTCAAGCGTCTCTTTCTGATTCTAAATATGTGTAATTTTTGTTTCTATTTTCCTTAAAACTCCTTTGTTCGGTCTATGTTAGTCTCAGCATCCTTTTGTAGAAACACATATTTTGATTTCAGCCTGTGAAAAAATTTGTCCAGTATTCAATGCTATATAAGAAAACCTATGTTACATAACACTTCAGTACCCTTTTCTTTGTTTATAATTACATTTTCCTGTTTCTTAATACTTAGTACATCTTTTGGAGTTTTTCTATTTTTTTTTTTTTGTTTTGTTTATTACAACGCTTCTTTGGATTTCGATGTTACGTTTTCTGTCATCTGTTAAAACACTTTCAAGATACTTAAATTTCTGTACTTGCTTGATTTTTACTTCTCCAATCCACAGCTCGTATCTTGAACTGTTCCTTTACTCAAAATCATAAGTTCTGTCTTCGTACAAATGATAACTAATCCTTTCATCACGATTTTCTCTCCAATATTTTCCATGTCACGAGGTCTTAAGGTCTGCACCCCCGCTTTTCCTCTAACAGTTGTAGGTTTAGCAATTATTCATTAATGCGCTTGGAGTACTAGAATGCAAGGCCGACGGGAGGTGGCTTCCCTCTGTCTCTTCTGAAAATATTTTCATGGCTTCTGCTCCGACGAACTTAGTCACTGGTGCCCCAACCCTCAAGAATTTACTCATACAACCAGACTGGCAACAAGATCCCACCCATCAACCAAATACAGTCGACAATTCTACTTCATTAGATTCTTTTCTCTCACATCCCGCCTGTGGAACTCCCTTGGTATACTTGCTTTCCCGACGGCTACAAACTTCAGGAGTTTAAATGCAATGTCAATTCCCATCTCTTATCCACTTGACTCTAGTCTTTTCTATATCACCTTGTATATCTTGTTCTTTTTCTTTCTCTCTACCTTCGTAACTGTCTTCACACCTGTGTTTCCATCCTTCTCTTGCCATTTCTCAGACTCCCTTTGTAACTGGTTCGTCTTTCTCTTCACTCTCCTCCTGCCTAAAATTTTACTTTCTTATGTAGCTCCCTATGCATCAGTGGTGGTAATGCCTTGCTTGGGGTAAAACGATTAAAAAAAAACTTCCGAAGGCGAATTGGCATGGCAAAGGACGCGTTCCAGAAGATGAGCAAAATACTAACACACAGGAAAATCTCAATAGAAACGAAGAAAAGAGTGCTAGACTGCTACGTGATGTCAGTTCTTCAACACGGCTGTGAATGCTGGACAATATCATCGAAAATGAGGACAAAAGTGGAAGCGGCCGAAATGTGTTTCTACAGAAGGATGCTACGAATATCGTGGACTGAGCATGCAAGCAACGACGAAGTGTTAGAAAGAATGGCAACAAAAGGAAATTGATGCTGAGCATCAGGAAGAGACAATTGAAGTTCCTGGGACATGCAATGAGGAAGGAGAGCCTGGAGAACCTGATACTGACTGGCCAGATAGAAGGAAGGAGAGACAGAGGAAGGCAGCGGATAACATATTTGCAGGGTCTGATCAGGTGGATGACGGAACGGGGGTTGCCAGGAGCAACAGGAACAAACATACTAAGAGCCACAAGGGATAGGGAGACGTGGAGATCCATGATTGCCTACGTCCTGAAGGGACAGGGCACATAGAAGAAGAAGAAGTTAATTTTATCTCTTCTTATACATACATGCTTAGAGCACATGTTAAATATGTCCGTGTATCGAATTGCTAACGTGGGGAAGCGAATCAATACCCACGCATTGTTATCTGATTGGTTAAAAAGTTCATATCACTGCATTAATGGTTTATTTTTTAAAAAACTGTCAACTCTAATAATAATATGAAGATCTGTGGGAAAGTTGGCGGAATAACGAATATATTTTCCTGTCGAAGAGGAGTGATGACGTTCTTATTGCCAACGTAGCTTCGACGTAATTCGTTTATCTTGATATGTCGGTATCAGAAAAGAAGGAATATTTTAAGTGGCTCCAAGACCAATTTTCTTTCTGTTTTTTATTTTTTTTTTATTTTCACCGTAGACGATCATGGCTCTTAACAGATTCCTTCATTTTATTTCCAGGGTATTGCCATAACGTGTTGTTAATATAGTAGAGTGGTTTCCCATGGCTTTCTTTGCAGTTTAGAATTCAGAATGGACCTTCGCTTAGACTGGTTGCCACACAAAGGTAAAACTCCCATCCTAGTCTGTTATTTAACCCATAGCTAGGGAGGAGAAGAAATGCTTTCATGCCTTTTCCAGATGTGAAAAATAACTGAATAATCTCAGCCGGTAGGTAACGGGGCCCCTTTGTAGCTCTTTCTCTACCTACATATCAATTGATTAGTGATAATGATGCTTAAACACCGAAACAATGCGAAATGATGTTTTCACTGGCAGCATTACTGTAGATTCCGTGGTAGTAATTTAACAATTTTAGAAGATTTTTCTGGTGTAATTTTATTGATTTGATTACGGTTTTCTTATCGGTAATAATAATGCTTTCGTTTTTTGTTTCTGATTATGTTTCATCGTTTAAACAGGCGTAAATGTAAATGTACTTTAATTACAGTCAATAATATTGACAGCGAGGTGAGAAAGTTGGTAAAAGCTGTAATTTCGAAGACCAGTTTTCAAGGAAAGACCCGCAGGAACAAAGGCAAAATATCTCCATTTGTTGGATTAACCTATCACTTTTTTCCTGCATCCGCTTTACCATTCTTGGCTTCCGGTTCTACTAAATATATAAATGATGCATAGTAAATAGATAACAAATATATGGAAAATATATAATAATAATTCTATCTATCTATCTATCTATCTATCTATCTATCTATCTATCTATCTATCTATCTATCTATCTATAAACATTTTACAGCCACTGTTTTGCAGGGGGTTACATAGCCGGAAAGATATGTGAAAGAGTGACAGGTTATAGGGGGTGTCAGGAAGTGGGTAAGAGAAGGATGAGAATACTAATGAAAGTAAAGTGGACGGAGAAAGGAGCATGAGAGAGAGGATGCATGTTAGTGAGATAGGAGATGACTATTGAATTTACATTTAAATTCTTGGAGATTGTAGCTGTCGGTGAAGCAAGTAAATCGAAGGGAATTTCACAGGCAGGAAGTGCGAGAAAAGAAGCTGTTAGAGCAGAATTTTTGTTTACAATTTATTGGTTTCACAGTAAAAGTGTGGTATTTAGTTGTTAATCTTGTAGCTCGAGTAAATTCATATATATGGAGCACCAGTGAGTTAGTTCATCGGAGCAGAAGCCGTGAAAATATTTGTAGAAGATACACAAAGAAGCCACATTGCGCCGGTGAGAAAGTGACTGTATCTGAGCTACTAAGTCGAGATCGATCACATTACAGATTCTCCGTTAGATTTTATCAAGGACACCTAGGTGGATAGCAGAAGCACCCGACCAAATATCTATTGATTCAAAAGAGATCACTCTAGTTAGAGGGAGGTGTTCACTGACATAAACACCAAGCCCATGCTTGTGGACATTGGAGTCCTTCCTGAAGAGGGGAAGGTAACCAGGGACATAGAATTCAGAAGAGAGGACAGAAGGATCAAGGTTAGTTTTGCAGAGGGCTAGAATGTCAGGTGAGTCGACTTAGAGGAAGTCATAAACCTAAAAAGTCTGCCTTCTTCTTCCGAGCGCCCATAGTCCAGAGGTAGAATCGCCGACTGATGCCAATTCGGTCGGGCTTCAATCCTCGCTTAAAAGCAATCGGAGTCTAATCGTACTGATAAGCTGTGATACAGCTAAACAGATCTGTCTGCGGATGACTATATATATATATATATATATATATATATATATATATATATATATATATATATGCGTGTGTGTGTTTATTTTCTACGGCTTATCCAACTCTTTAGTTTCCTGAAAACAAGAATACATTTTTAGAATATTTTAGAAATAATAATGATATAGTAATACAAGTTTTACTAATTAACTTATAGATAGAAGGAAAAGAAGTGTATTTATACCTTTCTCACAGTGAATATAACAAACTATCTGTACCATCCCCACAGTGAATATGACGAACTATTTATACCACTCCCTCGGTGATTATAACAAACCCAACTGGAACTGGAGTTTGGCTCTTCGATTTCCTATTTAGAGTTATCCATTAAACCACCGGCACATCCAAGCTTACAACACCTGGTATTTATCACCCATCTAGGTACTAACCAGACTCGACGTTACTTAACTTCGGTGGTTTTAAGAGAATTGGTGATTCAAGAATGTGTTATTATTGCTCAATGCATGTAATTGTGGTTTTATATAATGTGTAATCATATAACGCGATCCTTAACCCAGGCCTGTAGGGAGTGTGTAGATGTTCAGTAACTGGGGCGAACAATTAACGTGCGAAAGTTCATTGCTGGAAGTGGATTAAAAAATTAATTTCTTTTTTAAAGAAATGTTTATTTTTAACTTTTGGATTAACTTAAGTTTATTATTTAAGATACTGAATTAAGTATGATGTTTATTTACTTTATCTGAACTTGCATATTTTATCTTCAAACAAACTTTTTCGATGTCATTAATAATTTTATCACATAACGTTAGTTTTGAATTTAATATCGTTCTATATGCTGTTGTTTTTCAACAATGACCATAATTATTATAAAATTCTATTTTTTTTATAAATGATTTATATTTTTATTTAATATAATAAACAGGTATTTTGAAAACAGGTATTTTCGTTGATAAACAGAAAACATTAAAAATGTCAAGTTTTCCTTGCGGAATTAATGAAAAATGACACTTATTAAAGTGTTTATCACATAAAGTTAATATCAAAAATTACATTCAGTAAATAATGAATGTAATATTTAACAACTATTCCAAAAATATATTTATCGTAAAAACGTGGCCTTCATTGTCTTGTCAATATCGTCATTCGTTTTTGCATTTTTTAGATTATTTTAAACAGATACATTCTCAAACTAATGCCATTATTAAGAAAATTAACAGAAAGTTAATTTTCCTTAGTACTTTTCATAATAATGAATATCTTGATTATAAAATTAATTTGTTTAATGAATATTTTTTGTTTCCAGTATAACACGAGCTTAGAGACGACACACTAAAATGTAACAAAAGAAATTTCAAGACGCCGACCCTGTCATGTTTCGACGACATACATACTTTCTTCCTTTCCTTCCTTTCCTTCCAATTTTCCTTTCTTCGTCTTCACCCACCCGCCGTCAAAGAAACAACAACAAGATACTTTAACTGACTCCTAAAAACTAAAATCTGATAAGTACAATTTCCATTATTGCTTCACCTTCTTTTTAACTTTTTCAACTTTTTCACTGGCCATAAAAAAAGAACGGGATACAGACTTTATTAGTACTTTGTTAATATTTCTACATACACACATTCTGCTACTATGAACTATAAACAGAATTCATTTAACTTCTTACTACTATTTTTCTGAAATATTTAACTACGTACATTTTTCTCTTTGAATATTTTTTTTTTTACAAATTTGTTATTCTGTTCAGTAAATACAATTTCACTTATTTTACAAATCATTTTATCCTTTTATTATTTCAATCTATTCTTTCAAAATTCTGATATTTTAAATTGTGGGGACTTCAGTTGTGTTTGACACAAGGCCAATTTGACAAACATAGCCGAGGCCCCTACACACGTAATTCCTTAAAGACGACAAAAAGTAACCCTGTTTTTCCTTAAGCTAATAATAAAATGGATGATCGATTAACGTAGATTTTACATCGTGAAAATTTTTAAAATGCTGTAAAATTTAACAAATAAATCAAAAAGGAAAAGTGGATAGCAGTAAGTAAATTGAAAAAGTTTTTCAAAAATATCCGACATAAAATTATTTCATTGGAAAAAAGAATGACCAGAAACTCTGCAATAGAAGACGAAATACGTTTCCATTATTACATTAATGAAAAATACCATTTAATAATTTTATTAGATAAAATTAATTTTATAATTAAATGCAGTAAATAAAATTACGTTACCATAAAATCTTAAAGATCCGATTGCTTATTAGCATCCTGTCTGCAGGGACATTGTAGAAAGGGAAAAAAGTTGGGGTCAACTTGCAAGGAGATCATGGGGTCAGAAAAGGTGCGCCAAGGCAATTCTTGCAACCCAGGACCTTTGCTTCATCCTTGCCAATTGCAACTGAGACTGCCATTTGTACATCAGCCTGCACAATCATATCGGATGTTGCTGCAAGCCTATATCACTTTATGAACACATCAAAAAGACTTCTGACTATTTTATTAACATGCCAGTAAATTAACCTGCAATTTAGATGATTTTTAAGGTTGCATTAACCTGTGTTGTGTATGGATTTTAAATTCCGACTTACTTGGCATCCCTAAGAAACGACAAATTTCATTTTCCAAATTTCAAAATCCCCATGTTTGAATTTTAAATTCCTCTACCCTGTCATGTCTTAATCCGTGTTAGTATTTTAAAGGGGACAAATTTCTATAGTTATACAGACTTTAAATTCTCAATGCAAGTCAAAGCTCTCCAAACTTTAGAAAATATGATTCTTACAATGTATAGAAGCACCATGTATTTTTACAAAATAATAGTTTAATAATTGTTTTTTTAGTACCCCAAAGACTTTCTCAAAATGGTCCTGTGCAATTGGTTGTCGAAGTGACTATGATGAAGAAAATAAGTTTCGTGTATTTTATCTTTCCAAAGATCAAAATGAGCGAGAACGAGGGTCAAGAGCAATACCTCGAGACAACACCCCTGAAAAACTAAACACTATTGTTTATGAAAGGCAGTCTCCATTTGATTATGAAACAGTGGTTATTAGAGGAAAAGTACGTCCCAGATATCCACCATCAGTATTTGATCATTTTGCTTAGTTCTCAACTAAACCAAAAGCAACAAATAAAATTTCCGCTTCTGTGCGAAATGTACAAAATGATGAGTTGGCACAATTTCTAGAAAAAAACAAAATCATCACTTTTGAAAAATTATATCAGAATCTTGATCAACATGATTTTGTCTCAGTAGTTTAATGTAATAAATCAAACAATCAGCTGTTCATCTAATCTGTTGATTTTTTCATTGATGGTATTCCAATGTTTTTATTAAATATTTTGTAAACTTGAAATTTGAATTTTACTATGCTGGTATATATACATGATCTTTTCTTTTTCAAAAAGTCAAATGTCAATGTTTCAGCACTGGTCACAAATCAATGAAGCAATTCGTTATCTTAGTTACTTAAAAATTTAAAACTTATTTATAAATGGAACTTTGTCTGTGTGTGTGTGTGTGTGTGTGTGTGTGTGCGTGTGTGTGTGTGTCCGTTACCTTTAGACTCCAAAACGGCTGAACCGATTTTCTTGAAAATGTACACAGTTGTACTATAAGCGTCTGCGAGTGTTCTTAGCTAGGTTTTCTGTCGAGGTGCCCCCGATAAATATCGAAAATCGATAATCGAAAAAATCGGGTTATAGGCGGAGTGGTCCGATTTTAATCAAATTTGATACACTCATCATAGACAAAGACATAAGAAACGATATTCAGAAGTTTCAAGGTCGCAGTTCTTACAATAGTGCAGAAAATCGATAATATGTCTCTTTATCTGTAATTTTTATCCGATTCTCACCAAACTTCACACAAATATTCTTTAGGCTGTGTCTGAGCTCCAGGACTATGGATTAGTTTTAAAGTTTTCATTACACCCGAGCAACGTAGAGATATACTGCTAGTTATAATAATAAAAAAAAAATATGTAAAAGAACAGACTGAGGTTATGTCACCACAAAGGATTAGGAACAAACATTATGATTCTCATATTATTATCATGGCATTTGAATATTTTACTACGTCGCGTCATTATATGACTGACTTCAGGATGATTTTAAGTTACCCAGTGTGAAAAAATTATCAGCTTTGACATCAAAACTCTCAACATTAGTTAATTTTTTTGTGATATTTTTTGTATAATCTCTGAACATCCGAAAAAGTGTATTCTTTTAGCTGATAAAGTGTATGTCAAAGTTGCTCTACAATATCATGAAGGAAAATTATTTGGTTTGACTGAAAATTCTGAGATATTAGCAAAAACAGTACTGGGCATCATGGTAAAATATTTAAATGGTGGGCCAAAATATTTACTTTTTCTGCTGTCTGAAATCTATACAAACACTTGTGATAAAAAGCTTTATTTACAGGTAGACATCTATATCCACCCGATTGTTTTCTTTCGACTAAAATAGTTTAGTGTTCAAAATAAGCATTTTTAAAATTTTGTTACATTTTCTGAAAATTCACCGGTTCGATGCTTTTATACATATTTAGCAGTGATTTTTGGTTCCAAAGATTACTGGCGACTCTGCAAAAGCGTGCTCAACAGGAGCAAGACTTCAATACCCCCACTAATCAATGAATTTGAAGTTCTCACCTCCCCAGCAGACAAGGCTGAATGCTTTGCCCGTAGATTCTCCACCAATTCGACACTGGACTCGTTAGAAATACCTACACCCGACTTCCCACCCAGAACTAAGACTCAACTAAATAACGTCCACATTACACCCTCACTGGTAGCCAAGATAATTGCACAACTTGACCCACACAAAGCGAGCGGCGGTGACGGAATCCCAATCGTAGTACTGAAAAAATGTGCCCCAGAACTCTCCTCTGTCCTCTCTAAACTCTATAACCTCTGCCTATCTGCTTCCTGTTTTCCTGCCTGTTGGAAGTCCTCCTGTGTAGTTCCTATATTTAAGAATTCTGGTGAACCCTCAGATCCCGCCATTTACCGTCATATTAGTCTGCTTCCAATCTTTGGCAAAGCTTTCGAAGCCATTATCAACGCCGAGGTGATTCAGCATCTCACGGCCCACAGGCTTCTCTCTGACAAACAGTACGGGTTTCGCTTCACCAGGTCTACTGCTGCTATGCTAACGACCATTACCGAGTACATATACCGGACACTTGACAAGAATGGCGAAGCCCGAACCGTTACCTTGGATATCTCCAAAGCGTTCGACAGGGTCTGGCACGCTGGCCTCTTGTGCAAACTGCGGAGCTACGGGATAACTGGACATCTGTTTGACCTCACCCAGTCATTCCTCTCTAACCGCACATTGAAGGTAGTATTAAATTGGCATGCCTCCCAAAACTACCATACGAACGCTCTTTCTGATGTACATTAATGATCTCCCCGACGCCATTAGATCCCAAGTTGGCATGTACGCCGATGACACAACAATCTACTCTCGCATCGATCAAAAACCAGGGGTGGGTGACAAAGCGAACCTCGCTGCCGAGCTTGAAAAGGACCTCCACTCCGTAGTGGCCTGGGGTAGGAAATGGCTAGTAAATTTCAATGCTTCTAAAACGAAGCCGTTATCAACTAACCACCATAGACAATCGCATCTACCTCCCATTAGCATGGGACAGGCTTGCCTCCCAGAGAGTAAAACACTACGCCTCCTTGGCCTTACACTTTCGGCGGACCTCAAATGGAATGACTATATCGAATCCATTGCCAAATCTACCGCTATGAAGGTCGGCTCTCTGTGCAGGGCCCGGAATTTTTTCCCACCTGAATCTATTCTGCACATATACAAATCTACCATCCGCCCGTGTATTGAATATTGCTGCCATGTCTGGTCGGGTGCCTCTGTTGCTCTCCTTGGGCTTCTTGACAAAATACAAAGGAGGATCTGTAACGTGGTTGATGCTGACTTGGCAGACCGGATGCAACCACTCTCTCACCGGCGTGATGTGGCTTCCCTGTGCCTCTTCTACAAGTACTTTCATGGCTTCTGCTCCGATGAACTTAGATCACTGGTGCCGCCTAAGCACGAATTTACACGAGATACTAGATTAGCAACTAGGTCCCACCCTTTTACAGTTAAACAGATAAGATGTAACCATAAATTCTACTCCAACAGCTTCTTTTCTAGCGCTTCCCGCCTGTGGAACTCCCTTCCACAAGTCTGCTTTCCCGACAGCTACAATCTCCAGGTGTTTAAATGTAGGGTCAATAGACACCTCCTATCACCCTAACTCCCAATTATTCTCAGAACACTCTCATCTACCCAACCCTCATTCTCGGTATCCTTACCCGCCTATCACTTACCCTCTGACATTTCCTATATTTAATCATCCTTTCTCCATTTTATGTAGCCCCCTGCGCAGTAGTGACAGTGACATGCCTTCCTAGGCGGGGGGGGGGGGGGGGGGAAACGCTTATAACAAAAAAAAAATTTTTTTTCGTCGAGGTTCAATTTTTTTTCGTCGGGTCATTCAACATCATTCCCACTCTTCAAGGTGTCCCAGCTAACACTGATCGGATATCGACGTTTGTGTCATTCGTCAGTTACAACTGTTCTCAAAATGCGTACAACAAACTGCGACTCATATTCGACTGGTATTTTAGTTCAATCACGAACAACTTCCAGTTCACCAGCTTTTGCGCTCTTCTATAAAGAAGGAAGCGAACACAGTAACCGTTTCGCTCACGCAGGAAATATGGTGACCCTCTCGATTTGAAGTGGTAAGTAATGATCTTTCATTTCACACACTGAGATATACATACACATATAAATAACCAATTCTACACCAGTGCTAATTCCTTTTATCCTGTTTTCATTCATAATAATCATTCAAGCAACACGAAAAAATGTAACTTTTGCGAGGGGGCAAATAAGTGCTAGATTTTAGTCAAAGATCACTCGTATATAACAATGTTTCAGAGTACCTTAATTCTGCTCTTTTAGTTGAGACTCTGTTTTCCGATGTAGTTTTAGGTCATATCCAAGACCAGAACGTTTACCTCGACGTGGTGTAATGGTTAGCAAGTTTGTCTCGTTATAACAGTTACCATTAAATAGTGAGTTCGATTTTGATTGGGTGCTTCATACTTTCGGCCTTGTGCCACATCTAATCTAAATAGGACACCATAACTGATGTTAAAGCTTGACTGGCGAACTAATTTATATTTATAAGGAAAGAAAAATATTTTTCGTGTCAAAACAATGCGATACCATGAATTTTCTGGTTTGTCTTGCTCATAGAGTATAGTGGGAGATGTGAAACTGTAGGTCTGAGTTGGATCGGTTGTTAGGTATAATCTTACTTGTAAGGGACAAATTATTTTCCACCATCCCTCTCACCGACGGGATGTAGTAATAGTCTCACTGCTCTAATATTCAGTCAGTCAGTTAAGTGCCATACGTGATACACGCTTGGACGATCATGTCTTTGAAAGAGACATGACTGATTGGGCAGAAGATTATCCCGCCGCAGTAGGTTGGCATTACTTTTTGCGGTAGACTGGTTGCCAGCCAAGGCTATAGAACTCAATCTGTCCTGTTATTTAATCCATAACTGGAGGGAAGAGACGGATTAGTACCTTTCCCAAGGGTATTTGCGCGTAATTGAATGCAATTAATTTAAGTGGAATTCGAACTCGGTTCGCCAATTTCTCGTTCCGAGCCGATATCCGCTGCACCACAATGCACACCCATCCGCTCTAATACTACTTTTGTGGAAAGTGTTCAGATTAATTGCATTCCTTGATTTCGCCAGTTCCAAGCTTCACGGTCAGGACTCGCCATGCCACACATTTTATTTATGTTAATTCTGTGAATTAAGTAAAAATTAATGTGTATCCTTGATGCCAGGGCGCCCTCGGAACCGGAAAATACGCTTATGTTCCTTCTTTTTCCTTCTGGCTGTCATGTCATAAACGTTATAATTTGATTTCATCTTTGAATTTTTGTATTTCTGAGATGCGGTATTATTTGCATTACTTACATTGTTCGGACTGTTCTCCTCATCTTTATTGCAATATTCACAACGTTTCGGCCGTTATACATTCTTGTCTTCGTCAGGTGATTGAAATTTCGAACCGAACCCTTTATGGGGTATATTGTTCTCGTTCCATGAAGAGCAATGTCACTTCCGGATGTCTTAGTTATCTGCATTTAACTAAACTCTCTAAGTTATTTGTTTACTATTGCTGTACCCGGGTATTGAACTTACAACTCTTTGGGTCGAGTTACTAAACCAACACTTTTATCCAATGGGCCATACGCTGAATTTTTATTAGTTGCTAGTAGTTTATATTCTTTTTAATTTTATAATTACGAACAAAAATCGTTTAATTTTATTTTTTGTCAACACCTGCAACGTTAATCCTAACCATTGAAGGCCGGAGCTTACAACGGTTGAAACGTTGTGAATATGGTAATAACAATGACAATAACGAACGATATAAATAATCTTTGAATCTGTTTTCTAATAAAAGAAAATATCCACATCGCCATAGAGGTAGTTTTTAAAATCTCAGAGATTACCTTGTTAACATGCTATAAGAAAAAACTCGTGAAATTTCCGTAATCACGTGAAAACTACACTTTGGATCTGTGATGATTTTATCAGGCATTACAAAATATTGACACGATAATTGTTGCCAAGGGAGCAGACCATTAACTGCTGTAAATGTAGTGACTCTGAATTCTACCGGTGCCGAATTTTGAGATCTTGTGCCGGACTTAAATTTAGTTTTGAATTCCTTTATTAAAACCTTGTGTCTAATTTAGTTGAATTGTTAGAGGTCTCTATTGCCTCTTTTCCGTTTAGAATAAATGTTTTCCAAATGTTCATTGCAGATATACTCCGGATGTACAGTACTGAATATGAATGACAGGAAGGGGATTATGGGAAATGTGGTTGGTTCCTATCAGCGTGATTACAAGTAGGATACATGGTTCCCTGACTTACTTTTTATACAACCTCATATTTCAAAGATAACTTTTAAAAAATATTATTCAGTTAGTTAAGTGCCACACGTGATACACGCTTGTTCGATCATGTCTCTTTCGATCCATGACTGACTAGGCAGAATATCTTCCAGCAGAGGGTTGTCATTTCCTTCTGTGGTAGACTGGTTGCCAACCAAGGCTATAGGACCAAATCTGTCCTGCTATTCAACTTGCTGGAGAAAGAAAAGAGGGTCAGTGAATGCAAAAAATTTAACTGGAATTCAACTCGGCTCTTCACTGTCTCATTCCGAGCCGATATCCATATTTTTTTATATACTTTTGCGTAATTTAAAGAACAAATTGCAAACTATGAACATTATATGATTTGTTGGGTTTTTTTTTTATTGCTGGTAATACCTTTTTCTTTCAACAATAAATTGTTGTTTTTATATAAGTTTTGTGTCTCGTAATACTTTTTTTCTTTTCGAGTATCAAGATTCATTGTGATTTGTTTTTAAGGGCAGGGTCCCAAGTCCTACCCTGTTATTTAACCCATAACTGGAAGGAAGGGACGGATTAATACCTTTCCCAAGGATGCCAGTGCTTAAGTGAATGCAAGGTATTCAACTAGAATTCGAACTCTGCTCACCAATTTCTCATTCCGAGCCGATATCCACTGCACCACAACGCACATCCATCACTAAACACTAAACGCTTACAGCACCTGGTATTCCCAAGTGGTCACCCATCTAAGTACTGACCAGGCTCAACGTTGCTTAACTTCGGTGATCGAGCGAGAACCGGTGTATTCAACGTGATATGACCGTAAGCCACATTATATGATGTTCGAATGAAATTTTTTGACAAACATAGACAAACATGCACGCAATGTGATGTCGTTTCAAGAGCGCTGTTTTCTTATGAAATTGCTATTTTAATTACGTTCACCCCTCGGCAATGTTTATTATTTTGAAAAGTGATGGTTAGAATTGAAATAACATTTAGACATATGATGAAAGTGAATTTATACATTTTTTGTTCTTAAGAATTTACAAGAAAAATATTAAACTCTATTTATTTACAAGAATAATTTTATATTTACAAAATTCAAAATTTACAATTAAAACTAACGTAATATAATATTCATCATGTACCAATTTATAAAGAAATACGAAAACAATTTTTTTATTTATGAATTTATAAACATTTGCTAGGTTATTAAAATAAGTGAACCAACTATAAGGAAATCCGTATTATTTACAATTTTATAAAGTTTGAATAAATTGAAATTTAATCGATGTTTTGCCAACCATTCCAATAAATGCTATAATAAATCGTTTAAATAAAGAATTTAATAAATAAATAGTATGTATTATGTTTGTTCTCGATTCTCAAGAACAAAGAAAATGTATAAATTCATTTTCATATATTTGGATTATATTGAAATTTTAATAATCACTATTTAAAACAATGAACATTGCCGAAAAGTGTATGAAGTTTAAAAACGATGTCAGGAGAAAATATATCCTTTTAATCAGTTCGGTGTCATATGTGATACGCGCTTGGACGATCATGTCTCAAAAAAGACATGACTGATTGGGCAGAAGATTTTCCCACGGTAAGTTGCCATTACTTTCTGCGGTAGACTGGTTGCCAATCAAGGCTATAGAAACTGGTCTACCTTGCTATTTGAACCTTGGTTGGAGGGGGAAGAAACGGATTAATACCTTTCCCAACGGTATTGCGCGTAAGTGAATGCAAAGAATTCAACTGGAATTCGAACTCCGATTTCTCGTTCCGAGCCGATATCCACTACACCACAACGCAAATCCACGTTCTTTTTGATACTCCGTGTTGTTGCGGGTATATTTGTTCATGTTTGTCAAACGTTTAATAGTTTTTCTAGAGAACTGAGCCAAAAATTTTCTTTTTTTTTTTTTTTTGCTTTAATAGCAAGTTAATTTGCGCTAATTCAATAAAAGTTTTCACATAGTAAAACCAGTGTTAATAACGGATGATTCTAAACATTCAGCAAACTCGGAGAGCCGAGTTCAAATTCCAGTCGAATTCGTTGCATTCACTTATGTGCAAACCATCTTCGAAAAGGTATGAATCTATTAATTTTCTCCGCCAGCTATGTGCTAAATAGCAGGAGAGAACGAGTCTTATAGCCTTGGTCGGTAACCAGTCTACTGCAGAAAGAAAGGGTTTCTTGCTGCGGGAAAATCTTCTGCATAATTACTTATGAATCGAAAGAGACATCATCTCCCAAGCTTGTTTCACGTACGGCGTGTAACTGACTCCAGTAATAGAGTCATTTATTATCGGACGGTTTACTGTGCGGGAGAGTTGATCCCCGTTGATTCTAGTGTTAGGATTTAGAGTACCAAATAAAAGGATGGATTTCGAAAGCAGATTTTCAAAGCATGCAGGTACGGAAATTTAGACTCTTCTTTCTCTGCTTCGCATATTTTGTAGTATATTAAGCCAAAATATCCACAACTGAAAAAAAGAGGAAATAAAAAGGAAAATTAGAAAAGGTTAAAGGTTAAGTATAAAGGGAAAAACGACGGAAAGGACAAAGAATCATGACATTCTACACGTACGTCCATCCGCGTAGACGGGCATATGTGCACGGGAAGGTACACACGCACGCATACACTGTGAAAAAAACTTGAACCAATGAAAATTTCGTATTAAAAAAATCAAGAAGTATTAGCAGTCAATTGTTAGTGATACATCCTGACGAGTGGACAGAGTGATTCCCGGAGAGTACGTCTACGAAACTCTAAAGTTGGGATGCTCAAGTTAACATCAATCAGCAAAGTGACAAACCTACTTTTAGTATTATATATATATATATATATATATATATATATGTAATGCATATATATATATACACATAGATAGATAGATAGATAGATAGATAGATATGTGTGTGTATGTGTGTGTGTGTGTCAGTGTATGTGTGGGTGTAAATATTCTGAGATATAATCTGTAGAAAAGACTATGTGAATAAAAAAGAGACAAGAGGAAAACAGTGCTTAGTCTTTTGCCAACGCGTTTCGTCATCTGATTGACTTTTTCAAAGCAATCGATATGATTTTATTTTGCACAATATAGCTATAAACAAAAGTAGACAGTTGACTAAGACTAAGGACAGTTTTCTTCTTGTCTCTTGTTGATATATATATATATATATAGGTATAGTTTTCAGTCCGTAAACGGTGAGGATAATCCAACAAGATTTCCTTAATATAAAATATTAATAGGTAAATCCATATCGAGAGCTCAATGGGTATTAACCAGAGCGATATGACATTTATAAAGGAAAACTCAACACGTCATATTAGTTATAAACTATAGTTCATTTCAATGAGCTTAAATAGCTCATCTCAGCAGACCCTTTTACAATATTCCTCCATCTGGCATAAAATTTCTACCGGAATGGGCTTTTTCTAAAAATGAAGAGGGAACATAATAAAAATAATAATAATAAACATAAAATTACAAACAAATAATTAAATGACAATATTTGTGAGGAGAAGGAGGAAAGAAATAAATGAAGGAACGGGAGGGAATGGGAGAAAGAGATATATAGTCCAGTTCCAAATATGGGAAGTATCCGTTGGAAGTTATTTGACTGACTTAGATGGTATGACCTCTGAAAGAAACCAATTCCCCTGATTTTAGGCGTATCTTTGACCCCATCAGGTCAACCCACTTACTTATATTAACATAAATCCATATATACCTATGTATAACTAACATGACGTGTTGAGTTTTCCTTTACAAACTATATATATATATATATATATATATATCAACAGGTGCATGGAAGAACATACTTTAAACATATGCAATTTACAGTTCTAAAAATCTACATAATCTGGTATAAATTTCTAACTCACCTTAAATAGTGTAGATAAGATAGATTCATGTGAATGACATCATTCCAACGGTTGATTTAAAAACAAGACAAAATTCATAGAAATTTTGGCATTTTTATATCTTAATTTCTAGTTAATAGATTTCAAACCTTAAGACCCCAGTGTTAACCATTGATTTTTTTTCCATTACCATTTAAACATGAAGTGTACATCCGGTCCTTCGGATTTCAACAAAAAATGGTGGTCCTTGAAATACCATTTTTTTTTTATTCCTTTCAGGCTGTAATTGATTCGCGAACATTGCCTAGTTTTCAAAAAATCCCTCTTGAGAAATACTCGAGTGCCTGTATTTCCCTTTTTCTTTACGATTCTTTTCGTCATCCCATTTTGTAAAACAAGAACGACATTCCTGTGAAGCACATATCGAGTTATGGCAGCATTTCGTGTAGCAAACAAGGAAAAGGATGTCTGTGGTGGATTTTACAAGTACATAGCTGTAGCAAGAGAATTAAGCAGCTGTTGCCAAGTCTGTTCACCTGATATCTTTTTGAAGGCAGACACTCCGGTCCAAATGAAGAAATCAAGAATTTTGTAAGTATACAGTTGCAACGAGTTACATCAGTGAGCTGCAACTACACACACACACACACACACACACACACACACACACACACACACACACACACACACATATATATATATATATATATATATGGTGCGTCTATTTCAAATACGAAGTATCCTCTATAATATCGTTTGAAGAAAGAAAACAATCCGATTAAAAAAAATTAAACAGTCAATTTATATATATATATATATATATATATATATATATATATAAATTAACTGTTTTATTATTACAACTCAATACTATATATATATATATATATATAGTATTGAATTGTGATAATGCTTAGCGACAAGTTTTTTTTCAGTGGTTTTGCTGATAAAATCTATTTTGGCAATCAGATTTTTTTATCGTAAATTGCTTGCTATCGCGGTGGAGATAGAGCGTTTATAAACACAAAGATGAAGAGTCTGAGTAGGTTCAGGGATGGGCCTGGTCAGTTAAAGTAACAGACGTTTTTTGCTTATATATATATATATATATATATATATATATATATATATATATATATATATATGTGTGTGTGTGTGTGTGTGTGGAGAGAGAAAGAGAGAGAGAGAGAGAGAGAGAGAGAGAGAGAGGAAAGTGATTTTTTTTAGAGAAACACCTTTTGTTTCCTTTCCTGGAATTGGCGTTCACTATGAACAAGTAACGAAACGATACAATGCGAGTTCAAATCTCTAGAAGTTTGGAATTAAATAAAACCTGGACGGTTGGACTTTTGCTACAGGTCGGTTTGTTTTTTACATCTTATCAATCTGAGACATATTGAAGGAAGCAAACCACATTATTTGGTTATTCAGAGATGCCAATTATGATAAGTTTTTTTGTTTTGTCAAATCTATCTATCTATCTATCTATCTATCTATCTATCTATCTATCTATCATAGTCTGTTCATTATTTATCTATCTATCGATCTATCTATCTGAAACACACTTATTACCACTTCTTTAAAACTATTTCACTCATCAATAGCTCTAGCCCCTTACCAAACGTTATTTTTAGTGGATACTCATATTTGAGTAGACGCTCTGTATATTTATAAAACAGTATGTTTATTTATTTTCATCTACCGGCCTGAATATTCGAGTGTATAATTTTCTTTAATATGATTTCTAATATATATATATGAAAACAGATTAAATACAATATTTTGAATTTATTTTCTTAAATATTATTTTTAATGGATACTCAGATTTGGGTAGAACCTGTTTTTTATTTATTTATTAAACTGTACATTCAATGATTTACTTATATCTATCGACCTGAATATTCAAGAAATCGTGCTAGAAAAGTATGTGCCCTACAGTAGGGCGAATAGTTTTCCTATAAGTTTTCTACAAAGTAAATGTAAATAAATAAATATACAGTTTAATAATAAAAAAGGATCATCTACTCAAATATGAGTACACATTAAGAATAACGTTTAAACACACACACTCACACACCAATAATACACACACACACACACACACACATATATATATTTATATATATATATATAAACTTATTTATAAATGGAACTTTGTCTGTGTGTGCGTGTGTGTCTGTGTGTGTGTGTATCCGTTATCTATAGTCTCCGAAACGAGTGAACCGATTTTCTTGAAAATTTACACAGTTGTACTATAAGCGTCTGCGAGTGTTCTTAGCTCGGTTTTTGGTCCAGGTACCCCTGATAAATATAGAAAATCGATAATCGAAAAAATCGGGTTATAGAAGGAGTAGTCCGATTTTAATCAAATTTGATACACTCATAGACAAAGACATAAGAAACGATATTCAGAAGTTTCAAGGTTGCAGTTCTTACAATAGTGCAGAAAATTTGATATCGATACCAGGAAATCAAAATTTGACTTACATCCATTCATTTTTCTTTCAGTCTATTGTTTCGCTTTAACTGGAAACAACTATTGCTTTTTAGTCTTTCGTGCCAACGTCCAAAGTGTCTGAGCTTCAGGACCATGAATTAGTTTTAAAGCTTTCATTACACCCGAGCAACGCCGGGCTATACTGCTAGTATAATCATATAATTATGAATTAAAAGTACATTGCAACACGGAAATTTCTGTGTTTCGAAATTTCTATCACGTCATCAGGAAATGTTGGATGTTAATTGGAAAAATGATTTACATCTAAATACAAAAACAGTCGATTTGCTATTTATGTATGTGGGAAGATATACAATTTATGTGTGTCCCTTTTAGAATCTAGTGAGAAATAGTAAAAAGAAAAAGAAAAAGAAAAAGAAAAAAATGAAATTAGGTTAAAATTAAGTTGACACTTTGATTGTTACGGATGAAAAAAAAGTATATGTTTCCTAAAAATAGAAACTTCTGGCCAAATTTAAAAGTATATCTTTATCTTGATTAGTTAAAAGGAACACAGATATAAATTTTTTATCTTCCTACATACATAAATAACAAAGCGATTGTTTTTCGTATTTAAATGTAAATCATTTTCTCAACCAACATCCAATATTGCCTGATGACGAGATAGAAATCTTGAAAGTTAGAAATTTTCGTGTCGCAATGTACTTTTAAATCATAATTATGTGATTATATTATGCTCTACAATATTTATTGTATTGAGCACTTTTTATAAAAAAGTAAATGCCAGGGAACTCAAAATCGTAAAACCTTTTTATATATATACGTGTTCATTGTTCATCGTTAATGTCAAGACGATGGCCATTTTGGTTTCTACTTTAATATTCGTCGATAAGGATATATAACACGTATATATGAAGCAAGTCTGGGTTCCTCTTGTTTTGTGGCAAGACTAGAGACAAAATTTAACAATGTGAGGCTAATTAACATATACGGAATGACAGAAAAAGGAACACTGTATATATCTGGAGAGAGAGAGAGAGAGAGAGAGAGAGGGAGAGGGAGAGAGAGCGAAGGAGAGATTTCCAATTATTTACAAGCATAGGGTCAGAGAAAAGATGCGCACGTGGTGATCTAACTCACCACAGAGGCCCTCGCTTGCAAACCATCACGCTACGAGAGGTATCCAGGTATTAAATATATTCGACTCAGTTTGGCACAAAATCAGAAACGTTGGGCATTACGCATTGTCACGCATTAACAGTGGTGTCTTCGACTAATTCAATGACTATTTCGTTTGTGCGAGGTACTTGTTTTATCGGTGAGAGCCACTTGTGAGGATCAAACTCGCTACATTAATGGTGGCATCTTAGTTATTTGTTAAGCTTAATTTGATCTGGAACATTAAATAAAAAGTACAGAAATGAGTGAGTATGAGCCTCCTTACAAAGTAAAACGCTCACTAGTATCACGTTCTCTTCTTTTATGTGCCATTGGTGGTGCAGTGGATATCGACGCGGAACGACAAACCAGGACACCGAGTTCGAATTCCAGTTGAATTGCTTGCATTCTCTTACGCACAAATACCCTTGGAAAAGGTATTAATCCGTTTCTTCCCCCCAGTTATAGGTTAAATAATAGGACAGATTGGGTTCTATAGCCTTGAATGGCAACTAGTCTAGCGCAGAAAGCAAAGGCAACCTACTGCAGGATAATCTTCTGCTCAGTCAGTCATGTCTCTTTCGAGACATGATCGCCCAAGCATGTATCACGAATGGCACTTAACTGACTTGTTTGATTTCAACATTTCCAATTCGTAGTTCGCAACTTGGGCTGTTCCTTCTTGTTAACAATCATTCATTCTGTTTTCTTACGATTGATGTTTAGTCTTTTTATCTCGCTTTCCTTTACTATATTTCCCAGGAGTTCTTGCGCTTTCATTTTTGTGTCTGTTATCAACAGTGTGTCCTTTGCATATTTTAATAGTAGTAATACATAATCATAAATCCTGGTAGGACTTCTAGTTCTATCAAGATCGCCTCGCTGTAAAGTTTGAATAATTTCGATGAGAAGACACATCCTTGTCTTGTCCTTTTCTATTTTTGTTTATTTACTGGATTCATTTTTTATCCACATGTCGACAGTTTGCACCCACTATAAGTTTAAAATTATTCTAATATCTTTTCAATATGAATCAAGCTTTCCTAGCAGCATAAATAGTTAATTCTCTCGTAACGAATTTGCATAATCTATAAAACATAGGTATATATCCTTCTGCATATCACGTATGACATATAACTATTTTAGGACGCGGGTGATCATGGCTTCTTGTCTTTTGTTTAGATCATGGCCGTTTACAACTTCCTGTCTTTTGTTGCTCGATATAATTTTCGGCGCTTTACCATCTTTCGTTGCCTACGGTGATTTTTTAAGCGTAGCTTAGATGCAGCACATGGTCTCACCTCTAGTTTTCTATAATCAAACATCCGTTCATTCAAACCTGTTAAGTAGATTACTCGCTTTATAGTCCTGCTTCTTTTGCTTTCAATATATCCTTCGAATGTTAAATTCTCTACGCCCATTTCCTCAGAAAGTTCAATTGTCTTTTTCTGATTGTAAGTACTGTATTTTGTTGTGCGTGAAACACACTTTGTTTCCTATAAAATATCTCTTAAAACGAACCAGCGTCCTGTAAATAGAAGTTTGGTAACGGGAGTTAACTTCTCTTTTAATTATTACATTCTAAAGAGTTACCATAATTTTAGTCCTTCTTCTCGGTCTGAGAAAATAAGAAGGATTCCCATTTCACAACACTTTCGTTTCGCCGCGACTCCTTTTTTCTTTTCTATCCGCATGTCGGCAGTTTTCGCCCACTATAATTTTAAGATTATTCTAATATCTTTCCGAAATGAATCAAGCTTTCCTATCAGTATAAATAGTTCATTCTGTCGTAAACGAATTTGCATAATCTATAAAACATAGGTATATATTCTTCTGCATTTGTATTTCTTTTATAATTTCAATGTCTTTAACGAAACCAAATGTCCTATGTCCGGTCTAATTCTCCTGAAAGTCCTAGTAATTAGAATGTAGACCATCATTTTCTTTATGTGGTTCATTTCGGATAGTGAATGATAGAGCTCGCTTCTACTTGCACCTGGCTTCTTTTTTAGTGCTATGCCTAATATTGTCAGCCATTTTGAATTTAATAACTATTTTCTTGTATCGGTATGCAAATTCTTTGCTATTGGGTCCTGGTTTATTCAACTGTATTTCCAAACTAAACCAGTCTTTTTTAGCAGTTGTCTGTAAGTCAAATAAATCCTTCTGAACGATGGTGATGGTGGATTTAATGAATTTTACAAAATAAATGGCGAAAATTGCTTAGTATACTCGTCACACCGACACTTCCGGCAAAATATTCTTTTTTCTGGTTCAGTCGTTCTTTCTAAGAAGGATAAAAGCGGCAACTCTTTTAAGATTGGGACAAATATTCACAAACAAGAAGTTAACTGCAATAATACTAGCCAGTTGCATGTAATATGCGTGCTGAAATGAGAACTGTTTAATGAATAAAAACTCCGGATGCAAATGATAAGTTTTTCCCTCCTTTAAATTAGATAAAGACAAATAAAATGACCGAAGGCCGCTAAAGTCACCACAAAATTAATATTTTCTTTATCCTTTACATAAGCGACTAATACATGTGCATAGATTTTAAGTTGTTTGGGATTTAATATCCACCGTTAGGAAAGCTGAACATTTTGTAGTCATTTGGTAACCACCTGTCAACAGATATTTTCTGGGTTTTAATTTGACGTTAAATCTTTTTTTATTAAATGGTTTCCTTTTCTCCGCTTGGAATATATTTTATTTTATTTTAATTCCTTCCTTCCTTTTTTTCCCTCTTCTTTCTTTTCTTCTTTCTTTCATGTCTTCTTTCCCAAATGTAAGTTTATTAATTTCCCGCAATTAAATTTTAAATTAACAAAAAATGTTTTTTACGACTTGGGGTAACAATGAATTATAACGGAAAGTTCCAGAACATTTATTTAACTTAAAAATCAGTGGCTTCGTATTTCATGTAATTATAAGCGGTTTAAACATATTTTTTGAAAACTTTCAGATCGTCAGACAACGACAAAATTTGTTTTTAACGATTGTATAATATTTCTTGAAAATGAAAAAAATCTATACACATATCTATCGGAGAAAAAACATGTACATAAAAATAATAAAAATATTTGATTTTTTAAGCACCGCCTACTTGTGACACAAGGACAAAAGTGAATATCGAACGCACTACATAGTTGGAACAAGTTCTAGCAAGACAGCCTAGCCATTACAGTACGCCGAGGTGCTCAACAAATAATAAATTATGACTGGTTACTCGTTTCTGATTATGTCTGTTAAGATGGAGAGTTAATCCCTGACGTAGGCACTTGAACAGGCACTTATCATCACCCTAAAATAAATAAAAAATAAATACCTCGGAAGTGTACTAACAGAAAACGGAAAATGTGACACAGAGATCCGAAGGCGAATTGGCTTGGCGAAGAAAGCATTCCAGAAGTTGAGTAACGCATTAAGAAACAGGACAATTTCACTAAAAACAAAGAAGTGAGTACTGGATTGCGATGTGATGTCAGTTCAATATGACAGTGAATGCTGGACAATATCATCAAAAATGAAGAAAAAACTTAAAGCAGCTAAGATGTGGTTCTACAGAAGGATGCTGCGAATATCATGGCAATGATGAGGTTTTGGAAATGACGGAAACGAAAAGGAAATTAATACTGAGCATCAGGAAGAGACAATTAACGTTCCTGGGACATGCAATGAGGAAGAAGGGTTTAGAGAACCTGATACTAACAGGCCAGATAGAGGGGAAAAGAGACAGGGGAAAGCAGTAGATAACATATTTGAAGGATCTGGTCAGGTGAATGATTAAACGAGGGTTGCGTGGTGTAACAGGAGAATGCGGGTTAAGAGACACCGGGGATAGGTAGTTGTGGAAAGCCATGATCGCCTAGGTCCTGAAAGGACAGGTCACATAAAAAGAGAAGAACAGCTAAGATAAAGTTTATACTGCAACTATGCTGAGTAAACCTTAGTTAAAATTTCTGATAGTTATAGCATAATCTGGCTTGGTCAACAGCTTAAACAAAGGCTAGAACTCTCAAATACTCAGCCGCGATGATTTTTAATCTGTTAACTTGTGAAGTACTATCACAACCATCGTCTATCCAATTTCCCTAACTAGTTTTGGGGTCTGCTGCGGATATCGTAGACAGAGCACGTGAGCAATAACGAGGTGTTGGAAAAAATGAAAACGAAAATTTAAAAATGAAAACGAAATTATTATTGAGCATCAGGAAAAAACAACTGAAGTTTCTGGGACATGCAATGAGGAAAGAAGGCTTAGAGAACCTGATACTAACAGGCCAGATAGAGAGAAAAAGAGGCAGGAGATAACAGCAGATAACATATTTGAAGGGCCGAGCAGGAGGATGAGAGAACGGGGGCTGCGAGATGTTAAAAGAGAAAGTGTGCTAAGAGCCACCAGGGATAGGGAGACGTGGAAGGTTATGATCGCCTACGTCCTGAAAGGACAAGGCACATAGAAGAAGAAGAAGAAAAGATAAGACGGTTGTGGTTTTACAGAAGGATGCTGAGGATACCATGGACTGTGCACGTGAGCAACGATGAGGTGTGAGAGAGGATGCAAATGAGAAGAAAACTCATACTTAACAATAGGAAGAGACAGCTGAGGTTCCTGGGACACAAGAATCTAATACTTACAGGATGGATAGAAGGAAAGAGAGACAAGGGAAAGCAGCGAGAGACATACTTGATAGGTTTCAGCAAATGGATGGCTGAGCGGGGTTTAGGAGAGATACCACGAGGAAAAATTATTGAAAGCAACAAGAGATAAAGCAAAATGAAAGTCGATCGCCTACGTCTTGAAGGGACTCGGCACAAGAAGAAGAAGAAGAAGAAGAAGAAGACCGTCTCCCCAGGTCAGTATAATCAAGAAAGCATTTTAACAAATTGACCATGATGAGATTCGAAACCCAGTTCCATGGTCTAAATTTCAACGTTTTAAACAGTCGGTTATGTACCGACACACACACAAGCTCTCTTTCTCTGTCTCTCTCTGTTTTTATATATATATATATATATATTAGTATTATTATTATGACATACTGCAACTTGATAGCTATTTCACTGCCTGATGATGATATTTTAACCTCGAAACTTTATAGCGATCAACTTACAGCATCTAATAATAATAATAATAATAATAATTGCTATTTTTATAAATATCTAAGTGTGGAATATACTTTCATTAGTAACTACTACTCATATTATTATTATTGTTTTAATATATATATATATATATATATATATATATATATATATATATATATATGTTCAGAAATTATAACATAAATATGTTACAATATCACTACAAATATAGCTACTTTGTTTCGACACTACTTGTGTCTTATCAAGTGATGACGTTTATTTCAACTTTGTATTGAACACATTTTTTAAGAATAGTGTTTCTTTGGATACGGAAAATTATTCCATCCATACATATCCTATACTTGTCTCTCTCTCTCTCTCTCTCTCTCTCTCTATATATATATATATATATATATATATATATATATATATATATATATAGGAAACTTTTGTAATTTGCTTGAAGCATTGTGTATATTAGGTGTATGGTTAATATATATATTATTCTAATGTCATTGATTTAACATTTTCGCAATACAGAATTTCCCATGTTTCGGAATTGTTTTTATGTCTCAGTCTTCAAATGTTTAATTTTGGGGTGATTAACAGATTTTTTTCAAAAAAGTCACCCTAAAAATTTCCGTTAATCAACCCAAAAATAATCTCTTGAAGTCATAGTAAAAATATTATTCCGAAACATGGGAAATCCTGTGTCACGAAAATGTTAAATAATATGAGTAGTATAAAATTAAAAATAACCGTTAAGGAACAGTAAATTTCTTATTGTCCTTTCTTCAGATTATTGTGTGTTTGTATATATATATATATATATATATATATATATATATAAAGTGTGTATCGAGGCAGTATATAATTTTTTTAACATATACTGTTAAATATAACAGACAATAAATGTCTATTATGTTTAATCATGAGCTGTTCTAAACATCGTATTTTGGCTTTAATATCAAGTGAAAATAAACACACAAATTGTCACATATTTAGAGATTTTTTATTATGCTGGTGTTAAGCTTTCAGTTCACATGAACCAGTTTCAGAGAGGTTACAGGGACGTTAAAATAAAGACATCCAACATCAAATTTACGAACTGCGTCTGTTATTCGGTAACTGTTATCGTCGCGTAGCAATGTTGTTTCATGTCAACACAAGATAATACCATCTTTGATGTTTAGAACGGTTCATAATTAAACATAATAGACATTCATTGTCTGTTATATTTATCAGTATATATTTAGAACTATATATATATATATATATATATATATATATATATATTTGTCACATGCTGAGCAGAGTTATGCCGACATCGAAGTTGCGTAAAGGCATTATTGTATATATATATATATATATATATATAATTCTCTAAAGTAATGCATTGTATTTATCAATTCGGCAAATTTTTTATTACTCTAAACGTTATATTTATTGAATACCCATATTTGAGTCGACTTTCCGTTTATTTAATGCTGCCTCTTATTCTGTTTATTGTCCTGAATATTCTTATAAAAGAAAAAATATTCTTGAGAGCATTTTCTATTTAATATGGTGATTTTCTAAGCAAAGCGTAGATGTAGCACAAGACCGAAAGTATGGGACACATAGTGAGAACCGAGCTCACTACATAACTGTAATGATTCTAGTGAGACAAGTTTGCTAACCATTATAGTACCTCAAGGGGCCCAATTTTCTTTTTAATATGATTTCTCGAATATTCAGACCGAAATAAATAAATTTACTTTTTAATAAAAACAAATATGTGTCGGTCAGTCCGTCAGATAATTGCCATATGTAAAAACGAAGCATTTTCATTCACAACAGACAAATGGAATGACTAGAATCTATAGCTAAATCCAATGCGAAGAAGGTTGGTTCTCTGTGTAGGGACTGGAAGTTTTTCCCGTCCGAAACAATCCTGCACATATACAAATCTACCATCCGCCTGTGCAGATACAGTCACTTTCTCACGAGCGCAATGTGGCTTCCCTGTGTCTCTTCTACAAATACTTTCACGGCTTCTGCTCCGATGAACTTAGCTCTCTGGTGCCCCCTATATATGAATTTACTCGATTAGCAACTAGGGCCCACCCTTTTACTGTGAAACCAATAAAATGTAAACGCAAATTCTACTCCATCAGCTTCATTTCTTGCACTTCCTGCCTGGGGAATTCCCTTTCATCTATTTGCTTTCCCGACAGCTACAATCTCCAAGAATTTAAATGTAAAGTCAATAGTCATCTCCTATTTCACTAACTTGCATCCTCCCTCTCATGCTCCTATCTCCGTCCACTCTACTCTTTTCAGTATTCTCATCCTTCTCTCGCCCACTTCCTGATACCCCCTATAACCTGTCACTCTTTCTCATAACTTTCTTCATATGTAACCCCCTTCACAACAGTGGCAGTACACTGCCTTGTTTGGGATATGATGATAAAAAATAAGCAAAAAAACTGTTTTTTGCCAACCTTTATGAAACCTCATGTTTTATATTGTACATTGTACAGTGTTTTGATTGAAAGGTTGAGAAGCACTAACGTTGAACTAGAACATTATTTGATTCAACATTCCTCTTTGTTGGATGTTTACTATTCCTTGTCAGTAGCCGGCGGTCCCGTCAAGTGTCTGAAATTTTACACGTGCTACTGGTGTCTGTCAGTAATTCACATATTACCTGCTATTGCTGAAAAAAAAACAAAACAAAAAAAAACTCGTTAGTAAAAAGGGTCTTCCAGTCTTAAAACTTCTCCCTTAGAACTTTCTGGAACATATTACTAGGTGGATGCTTTCCTGAACACCACAATCTTTTCCTCTACAAGTTTAGGGTCAATCATTATCCGCCATATCCACATAATCTATAATTCTTACCACCGTAAACAACTCATTCGAGTAAACGTCTACGTTAAGTGGCTTTTAGGTTCTGTGGATATGCGTTGTGGTGCAATGGATATCGACGCGGAACGAGAAATCGGAGAGCCGAGTTCGAATTCCACTCAAATTCGTTGTCTTCATTTACGCACAAATACCCTTGAGAAAGGTATTAATCCGTCTCTTCCCTCCAGTTATGGGCTAAATAACAATTCGATAGCCTTGGGTGGCAACCAGTCTACCACAGAAAGTAATTGCAACTTACTGTGGGAGAATCTTCTCTTTCGAAACCTGATAACCCAATCTTTTTTCACGTATGGCACTTAACTGATTGGGTGAATTGTTGTTTCCTGTATTCCATGTCTTGGCATCGTTTTCTGTCTCCTTTGCATGATGTTGAGAATCTCGAGGAAGGTGGGCTTTGAGAATCTGATACTAACAGGCCAGATAGAGGGAAGGGGAATGTAGTGGGTAACATACTTGACGAGCTTGTGCAGGTGGATGGCAGACCGGGGATTGCGTGGTGTAACGAGAGAAAGCGTGCTAAGAGCCCCCAAGGATAAGGAGACGTGGAATGCCATGATCACCTACGTCCTGAAAGGACAAGGCACATAAAAGAAGAAGATTGGGTGAACAATAACATAAAAGGGAGAATGATTAGCTTTTTCATTCACTTCAGGACATAAGCGATCATGCTTCGCTTCAGATCCCTTTCCGTTGTCATCAGTGGCATGTTTTCTTAGGAAAAATAGTGGAATGATTTCCAGTAATCTTCTCAAAGTTATGAATTGATAATAAACTTTGTCTTAGACTGACTGGTCTACGGCTATATCGTGTTGAATGCACCGGTTCCCGTCCGATCACCGAAATGAAGCAACATCGAGCCTGGTCAGTACTTAAATGGGTGACCATTTGGGAATACCAGGTGCTGTAAACGTAAGGACCAAGAATGGTCCTCCAAGTTTGGGGGTTGGGTGCAGGGCTAACAACCCTCCTCCGTAAAAAGAACAATTTGTTACAGCAACAAAAAAGTTGCTCTCTTATGTACCATTGGGTGTGATGGATAAATGATGATTAGACTGGTTGCCATCCAAGGCTAGGTAACGCAGTCTTTATTCTTCCTTTTACTTTAATATTACACACCTCATCAAGTAACCGTCTAACTTGGTCCATCAAATTCAAGGCTTTTGAGCCTTTTATTGGGGGAACTTTAGTTAAAACAAAAAAGAATTCCCATGTTTCTGAACCTCATTATAATTTCAATAATGTATTTAATCTTATCTGCGTAGCATGGCTATCATGGCCACACTGTCGCAGCTACACAACATTATTTGCCAATGACGTCAGAAATACGCCATCTGGCTCAATCCATTTCTAAAATTTATTTTTGCAGCAACGAAGAAAAACAGTTGTACTGGTATTTATAATTTTTTGGCACTTCAGCTTTTTTCCTCCTCTCGCTTGACCTGAGTCTATAACAAATTTGTTACCTTCGGCAGTAAACGTAAATAAGATACATATCTGCGAGCCCCCAAAAGAAAAGAAAAAAGAAATAAGCTAACAAAAAGCAATCGAGTTTATCTTAGGGCAGTCGTCCCAATATTTTTTTTTTTTTGCCGCCAGTGCTTACTTTTCGGGAGAGGTTCGAGGAAGGTGATACAAATATGCTCCCCAGCAACGGATTATCAAACTGGTTTCAGGTGACTGCGATATTTAAGATCCAGGTTTCGTATTTCATGGGTTTGGATCATCTTCCGGGCTGAAATCAGCCATGTATTCAACTGCAGAAGGCGTTGCATGACTGGTATTTGAAACTCTCTTTGGGTTTCATCGAAAAAAATATTTACATGTTCTCGGGTAGGAATCAGTTGAATCTTCTAAGTTTACTGTTTTGTATTTATATACATTTATTTATTAGTATTTTTTAATTTGGAAAGAGAAGGACAGTTCGGAATGATTTCGTTTCCATCTTTGTATCGTTGGTTTCTGTCTTTAGGATGAGCTGAACGGAAATAGATAACAAGTTCAAAACCCGAAGAAGTATCACTTAAAAATCTAAAAGACAAAAATCGTGCAGAGAGAAACAGATGGGAGTATTCTTTTGCATATTCATATGTGAAAAAGAAAAAAAGAAAAAAAATCTTTTTTATGTGGGTAAATGTCAATATATATATATATATATATATATATATATATATATATAGAGAGAGAGAGAGAGAGAGAGAGAGGAAGGGGCATAACTCATAACTACCAAAAGAAGCACTACTACGCAAGGAATATATTCCAGTGATTGTAATAAAGGGTTCGGTTTGAGAGAAGGCTGGAGCGTACAACGGCCGAGACGTCTTACAAATGCTAGCAAAAATGAGGACAATAGTCCGAATAATGTAAATACTATATATATATATATATATATATATATATGTAGAGAGAGAGAGAGAGAGAGAGAGAGAGAGAGAGAGAGAGAGAGAGAGAGGGAGGGAGGGAGATAAGGCCAGAAGGAAAACTATTTTTTACCAATGCGTCTCGTCCTTTGATGACCTTTGCTTTGAAGAAGTCTATCAGAGATTCAAACGCTTTCGTAAAGAATAATTTTATAGCAATGTATGTTGGAGGAATCAATGTTTTATTTTTATTAAAACTTAAAAAAATATTTCTTTGTCAAGATGTGCGTTGTGGTGCAGCGGATATTGGCTTGGAACGAGAAATCGGGGAGCCGAGTTCGAATTCCAATTCAATTCATTGCATTCACTTGCGCGCAAATACCCTTGGGAAAGGTATTAATCCGTCTCTTCCTTCCAGTTATGGGTTAAATAACAGGACAGATTGGGTTCTATAACATTGGCTGGCAACCAGTCTACCGCAGAAAGTAATGGAAACCTACTGCGGGATAATCTTCTGCCCAGTTAGTCATGTCTCTTTCGAGACCTGATCGCGCAAAGCATGTATCACGTATAGCACTTAACGAACTGATGTTGGATTGGAAAAAGAGTATATCGTTTTTAGGATAGGAGGTATTTGAAAGAATCCGCGGCGTAAATTTACATTTTGACATAATTTGTTAACGGAACTTCTAAGAATGAGTAAGTTATTTTCTCTTTTAATAAGTTCGGACTTAAAATCAAATTAAATCCTTATATTTGCTTGATAAATTCCATGAGAGAACGAAACACGTTGTTAAAGAATAGTCTTCCGTTTGGCTTTATTCATACTGTTTTTTACTGATATATATGTGTGTGTGTGTGTGTGTGTTTGCATGTGTGTGTGTGTGTGTGTGTGTGTGTGTGTTTGCATGTGTGTGTGTGTGTGTGTCAAAAGTGTATGTATATAATTATAAATATCAATATATATATATATGCAATTTGTTATATATATTATATTATTTATATATTATATATGCGTGGCACTTATTTGAAAACGCTCAATATCAGTGATAGGGCTGACATATATATATATATATATATATATATATATATATATATATATATATATATCTGAATTTTAGAAATACATTTTGTAAATTAAAATCCTTACATCTACCTTAATAAAATCCATCAGTGAACAAAAATGTGTTCCTTTTGCCTTTATTCCTATCGGCTTTTTACCGATGTATTTATATCTTAATTTTTTTTCTATGCGTGTGTGTATGTGATTGTGTGTGAGTGTGTGTATGTGTCATTGTGTTTGCCTTTGGGTGTATGGACAATATTTATAGAAAAGTGCTCAGTATTGATGAATTTACTGTTTGCCTTCTCTTAGCCTGGTTGCCAATCAAGGCTAAAGAACCCAGTACATTCTGCTATTTAAGCATTAAATGAGAAATGAGGTGAGACAAGGAGAAATTATGGATTAATACCTTTTCCAAGGTCATTATTGAAAAATCAAAAGGAATGAAATTTGAAGTGATAAAGATATGAAATCGACTCAGGAATAAATTCTTAACCTATTAACGTACCAGACAATTTATCAAAGTTAGTGCACAAGGCATAGTGGAAACGTAAGTTGTTAACAGTGATTCTAATTTGTTAAACGCTTGCTAATTTTTACAGGAATAACGAAACTAAATATGACTCTTAATTTAATAACTACACGGGCATCAGTCTGCGGCCGACTTGTAAATTTTATTTGGTGACTGGCAAACAAGTGAATTTTCGGGTAGTGACCAAATGAAGATGGTGGAAATAGAAAGAAAGGTAAACCACCGCCAACTGAAAAAAAAATTCACCCCTCCGCCACTCTTCTTAAATGAAAGACTGACGGTTGAAATTGGAAATTTGAGATAGATTTCAGTTGAGCCTCAATCTTTTGGCAAAGATCAGTGAAGAAAGCAAGTTAAATTTGGCTGCCTGCGAGGGGGAAAAAAATCAAATTTGAAAGATTGACATGAAGCACTTCCATGTAAGTAAGTCGCCTTATGCCAAACTTTTGTAGCAAATATTTAAATCTGTGTTATTCTTTGAATTTTAATCTCTCTTGATTTTTTTTAACCTTCGTTGTTTGTAGTTTATCATTATATTTTCACTTCTCCCTCTTTGTATTTCTTTTATTCTATATCCATTGCTATTAATAAAGAAACCTTTTACTGTCGGCCCCATGTCTCTAATTTGCTTAATTAGCAATCTGCAATTTGTTTTGAGAAACTCCAAAACTGTTGACGATCAGAGATTGGCAGCTCAACTCTTTTCCGATCTAACGCTAACTGTTCAGTGGCAAAAAACCCCCCAAAAAACCGGATGGTTATATTCAATGCCTCTAAAACCAAACTACAAATAAGACCCCAAATTACCACCGATCAGATCCCGAACGACAACCGATCACAGCCCGAACTACAACCGATCCGACACCGAATTATAACCGATCAGACCCCGAACTACAACCGATCAGGCCCCGAGCTACAAACAATCTGACCCCGAACGATAACCGATCAGATTCCTAATTACTATCAGTCACGATGAATGGATATCCCCACGAGTAAACCCCGTGATTTGAGAAACTATTCAGACTCAGACACCCCCCGGTATCAAGTGAAATTTCTATGTACAATCCATCACTTAAGATGCTGGTACATTCCTGAATCCTCATATCTTTTCTCTTTATAAGAGCCAGATCAATCCGAAAATGGAGAATTATTTTCCACACTCCAACCTCTCTCTCTCTCTCTCTCTCTCTCTCTCTCTCTCACACACACACACACACACACACACACACACACAACAGGTGGGATATAGCGAGTCTCTCACTGCTCTCTCGTTACTACCATGGAAAGTGCTCGGACGAGCTGCATCACCCGGTTTCATTTGGTCTGACCTTCACGGCAAGACCCGCCATGCAACTTACATAGTTGCAAGCCATCTGCACTCCCTTCGTATTCTATCGACAAAAAGTAAGTTCCACTCAAAAAGCGTTTTCTCGCAAACCAAGACCATATGGAAAAAACTCCCAAGAGGATGTTCCCCCGATCATTACAATCTAGACCTGTTCAAGACTAGAGTCAATCATTATTTTCCCTTCCTAACCATATAAACCCTCCCCCCTTAAAGTAACCCTTTACCTATAGTGTTCCCAGGACTAAGTACAGGATGAACCATACTGTAAAAAACAAACAATTTTTTGAATGTGTCAGGCTTACTGACTTTTCTCGACATTTTCCTTTTCAAACGAACACATTCACAAGATAGCGGCTCTGACGAAAGCCCATTTCATAATTGCATAAAGTGAACGTGTCTCTTAAAAAGTGACTATTTATTTTAGGCATTTAACGTAATTTTGATGCCAGTGTCTCCAGTAAAAGTGGTTCCAGCTTCTGGCTGGATACGCTTTCTTCGGGAATTGGTGCTTGTCAGTGACTGGTGAATAGCGATGGGAAAACACATTGTTGGCGTCTTTAAACGGGAACGGAACAAACCACTTGGTGTGGTATTCTGCAAAGAATTCAGCGTGACCAACGTCGCGTCGGAAAACTCGAAAGAGACGAGACGATAGCTAGTGACGCCATATAGTTTGACAAGCCGCCTCTCCTATACATACACACAAACACCGCACACATGCATACATACACACTCACACATACATAGATACATATACACACATACATACATTTTTATTGCTATAAACATTGCATATATTGAATGCACGATTTTGAGTAGATGTCATTTTTTTTCAACAGTGAAATTACCAGCGTAGAGATCGAATTTGTGCCTCATGATATTCTCTTCAATAAAACTTTAGATCTCTAGGCTGGTAGATGTTAAAAAATACAAAATTATAGAAATAATGTCAGATAAAATTGTATATATGAATGTGTGAGTGTGCGTATGTGTGTATGTGCGCACATATTTTTGTTCATAGGCCCAAGGTGGATGGCGTGTGTATACACCGCATATATATAACACGCTAAAATTTCCTCCTCTCTTATTCCATGCGCCGATGGCTTAGGGTGTAGGCATTCTGACTGATACCTAATCGGTAGTTTCGATTGGAAGGAAGTGGATGTCAAGCCACACTAATGTGCTGTGATACAGCGAAACAGGCATGTATATGAATAACTAATAAAATAATACATACATATATATATATATATATATATATATATATATATAAACGCACTTATACCCTGTAAAGACGATTTTGTCACTATACACAAGATTTGATGGGTAAATTATGGCCTTTATATATTTTGAATTTCGCAGATGCACGTTATTTATTTTTTATTTTATCGACTGCACATTATAGTAGGGTCAGCTGTAAGCGTTTAGTGACGAATGTGTCTTTTCTAAAAATCTGTTTTCTATTACTTGAACCCATTGATAAACGCTAGTTTTGTTTGACACGTATCGAGCGTCTCAAAAATATGGAAATTTTTCTTTTTTTCTTTTCTTTTTCTTCTTCTCCCCCTTTCCCCCCTCTCTTTCTGTTTTGTTTAACCCACTTCTCAACCAAACACCACTTCGTATTCCATCCGTTAACCCCTTTCCCTTTGTAAAGCTAGACAAAGCAAATTTTCAAATTTTTTCACTTACAACTCAATCTAAAAGTAAAATTGTCCAAAATCTAAAAATAGACATTGATTGCTAACCGATATTTTATGTGACGTTAGTTTCTTATTTCCGTTGGAAAAAATTTTTATTTTTTTATTTCATTTTGAAATGTGGCAGTTGCCGATGAGATGTGAAATCTCTCTTAGGGATTTCATGTTGAAATGATCATTCAACAGTTTTGAACATTGAAATTTATTTTATTTTATAATTGGCACTGTAATTTTAATTAGATTGAGCTTTCCACTTGTATCATTTTTTAATATTAAAATATTAATACTAATTAGGATCGGGTCTTTGGGATTTACCTTCTTGCTTTTCCTTTTGGATTAAAGTAATTTATATATATATATATATATATATATATATATATATATATATATATATATATCAAAGACACAGGAGGAAAAATTTTTCTTACCTGAAGAACTTAATGAAGGCAATGCCGGATTTATTAAATATGTAAAGACAAAAAAACACTTTCTTTACATTTATATGTAATTTATATCTGAATGTTTACACACACACACACACACACACACACACACACACACACACACACACACACACACACACAATACCAAAAACGAAGGAACACCTTCTATAACGACTTTATTGAAAAGTAAACGTGACAGCGTCATATTTAAAGCGTTACAACTTCATTCTTGTACTTTCGGTTCAATTGTCCGGAAATAGAAGGAACGTGATTTGAAAGTGAACCGAAGGGTTTTCAGCCATGCAGATATTAGGACTCGTATAGTAATGGTAATATCAACCGTTTCCCTGTAAGGAAACATTCGCTATTCGTTGATCGAGGAGTTACCGCTGCTGTTGGTTGAAATTTAAAAAAAAATTCTCTTAAAACAATTTTTCCAGAACATAGGTCTCTGAAGTTCACTAGCTGTTATCGCTCTTTCTATTATTGATGGGGACTTTTTCCTAACCTTTTCTTTGAAGTACTGTAGAACGTCAATATGACTATTATGTGATTATTTTTCCTCCGAATTGCATGTGCCATTGATTTTGATTGTTGTTGTTGAAAGTTTTCAAGTGATGTGGTTTCTGCTTTTCTGTAAAGTTCTTTATGCTTCTGTAGCATCAGTCAACAAAGTTCGAAGGAGAATGCGTCTCGTTAAAACATAGTGCCTTCATTCGTTCGAAACCGTTTTTAATCATTTTTTTCAGAAAGAGGTCGTATCCAACTGAGAGTAAAGATATTTCTTAACGAGGTTGGCGCCATGCATGGTATTGATAAGAAAGTCTCGATCTAACGAATCTATTTAAAAATATGACTCGAGTTGTGATTTTCTAGCAATAAAATATGCATTATAGAATAGGCCTGCAAAATATACGGCATGCGGTCCGCATGTTGGCAGCAATGGGAATAATAATAATGAAAGATGTAATGACGGTATTTAGGAAGAGTAAAAACAATGTTGAAGATAATTAATGTGTATGAAAGAATAAAGAGACATGGCCCAGTGGATATAGACATTGATTAGTTCCTGTGACTTGACCCAAAGAGTTGTGAGTTGAATACCAGGCTACAGAAGTGGTAAACTTACAGGGTTAGAGAGCGATAATCATGACTACCAAAATAGGCACTACTAAGCAAGGAATGAAGATCATATACACCAGTGATTGTAATAAAGTGTTCGGTTTGAAATTCTTAGTACCTGAAGAAGGCTGCATCGTACAACGGCCGAAACATCATACAAATGGCAACAAAGATGAGGATAATAGTCCGAATAATGTAAATACTATCTTACCTCAGAATATAAACAATATTTGAACGTAAGTGAATAAAAAGAATTTGATTGGATTTTGAACTCGGATCTCCGATTTCTCATTCCGAGACGATATCCATTGCACCACAACGCACATCCTCTCTGCTCATATGGTTTACTGGAAAAGTATTGCATATGAACAAGTTATATGTGAAGTGCGTCTGAAATATACCAAGGAACATTCACCAAGACTAGCTCCCTACGAGAATATTCTTTGATCTGGTGGAATCAAGATTTAATTATTTAGTCTTAATTCGTGATATGAAGTTTGGAGAAAGAACAAAAAAGGAAAGAAAGCGAAGACTAACCCAACTGCGAGGCATGGAATCGGCAATACAATGGCTAGGAGAATTTTTCAACTCTTAGTAAAGGACGTTTTCACACTATCGAAGGAAGAATGAAAAGTCAAGCGCCGAGATTTGTTGACACAAAACCCGATTATTTTAGTCATGGCGTGAAAAATTAATCACATTTTCGTGTTTCAGAACAACAATCCTAAACAAACAAAGGTTTAAAAATAGGAACCTCGACCGATGGAAGTGGACCACTCTGTTCCCTTATCTGAACCGATTGAAAATCTGTGTTTGTGCTTATAAACCTAGGAATCTGAAGAAAATCCGCCATGAAGAGTGGTTCAAAACTCTCGCAGAGATCTGTTCTAGGCTAAATTTAAATTAAACATCCCTGCATCGTCACGGTGCCTCACAACATCGACAGTATAACAACTGTTAAAAAGTTTGCAAGCCTTTTTAAAAAAAAACCCTGAAGTTTGGTCAGTTGGTGGGATTAGAGTAAGTGTGCTAGGACGATAAATTTCCAGTAGATTCTCTTATTAACAAACCGTTAACATTGTATTCGGTATTATTAGTAATATAATGACGATTAAACGAAACAATTAAGTGTATATGTTTTATGCAAATTCTCCACCGTTGTGGTGCATTGGATATCGGGAAATCGGTGGAGCCGAGTTCGATTTCCAGTTGAATTCATTGCATTCACTTACGCGCAAATACCATTGCGAAAGGTATTAATCCGTCTATTCCTTCCAGTTATGGGTTAAATAATAGGCCAGATTGGGTTTTAGAGCCTTGGTCGGCAACAAGTCTACCGCAGAAAGCAATGGCAACCTACTGCGGGATAATCTTTTGCCAAGTCAGTCATGTGTCTTTCGAGACATGATCGCCCAAGCGTGTATCACGTATGTCACTAAACTGACTGAAAGATATGAACAAACACCGATTCTGGTATCTGCGGGGGGTCTTGTAACCAATTCTTTTGAATATATATATATATATATTTGTCGAATGCTTAAAGCTCAGATCAAATAGGTTTTAGAATATGGGACCATGTACTGAAACCTGAAACTCTCCCAACTGATTTTCTTTCCTCGAATCTTTAGAGTCTACAGCAGTGTTGGCAAATGTAGAACGCATGCCCCGCAGGTGGGCAATTGGTATATTTTAGGGGTTAATTTGGAAATCCGGTAGAAGAAGAAAAAAACATTCCATAGTTGAGATCTACGCCGTATTAAGTTTAAATTGATTAATTCTAAAGAACTTCAGCGATCTCGTTTAGTATTTAATTGATTAGCTGTTCCTAGTAGGGCATGGAATGAAAGAAAATGCTAGACTTTTTAAGTCATAAAAAGCTCAATTAAAAAAAAAGAGAGAAAAATAGGCGACCATAGCATTTCATACTTTTCTTTCTTTTATTATTTGTGAAATACCATATCTACTTGGGAAAGAGTGGTTTCCCTTTGCCTCTTTGGAAATTTATCGTCCTAGCACACTTGCTCTAATCCCACCAAGTGACCAAACTTCAGGTTTTTTTTTTAAAAGGCTTGCAAACGTTTTAAGACCCCTTTACAGTTATTATACTGTAGATTTTGTGAGGCACCGTGACGATGCAGGGATGTTTAATTTAAATTTAGCCTAGAACAGATCTCTGCGAGAGTTTTGAACCACTCTTCATGGCGGATTTTCTTCAGATTCCTAGGTTTATAAGCACAAACACAGATTTTCACTCGGTTCAGATAAGGGAACAGACTGGTCCACTTCCATCGGTTGAGGTTCCTATTTTCAAACCTTTGTTTGTTTAGGATTGTTGTTCTGCTGAAACACGAAAATGTGATTAATTTTTCACGCCATGACTAAAATAATCGGGTTTTGTGTCAACATATCTCGGCGCTTGACTTTTCATTCTTCCTTCGATGGTGTGAAAACGTCCTTTACTAAGAGTTGAAAAATTCTCCTAGCCATTGTATTGCCGATTCCATGTCTCGCAGTTGGGTTAGCCTTCGCTTTCTTTCCTTTTTTGTTCTTTCTCCAAACTTCATATCACGAATTAAGACTAAGTAATTAAATCTTGATTCCATCAGATCAAAGAATATTCTCGTAGGGAGCTAGTTTCAGCGAATGTATCTTGGTATATTTCAGACGCGCTTCACATATAATTTGTTCATATGTAAGACTTTTCAATTTGAGACCCAGAATCGTCTTTGTTTTAGCTTGGCTATCATACCTGTCCGGTAATACGGTAATTCTCAAGTGGTTAACGATTTTTGAATCTGATATTATTTTCTATTATAAACGTTACATTTAGTTTGAGTAAACATATTTACTTTATATATTTTTTTGAAAGTGAAATTAAAGTCTACCGGCTTAGAAAACGAGAACCGTACTTATGAAAGTTGCCCAATTGTCAGTAGGGTAATAGGATTTCTTGATATCAGTCGACATTAATTTCACTATATATTGAAAAATGTGCGCTCTCCGGTAGGATTGGAATCTGCGTTCAATTCGAGGAAACCGTGATTGAATCTGACCTACTTTGACTTCTCGGCTACAAAATGCGTCAATGAACGAGCAAAACTGAATAGTCTACTTAAATACGAGTATCAACTAAAATAACGCTTACGTAATACAAATCTGTCACATATATATATATATATATATACTTGTCTGACATTATTAGGGTGATTTTCTAAGCACAGCTTAGATGTGGCACAATGACGAAGTTACTACTCAATTGTAATGATTCTAGCGTGACAAACTTGATTTTTGGAAACATAGCTCAAATGTGGCGCAAGGCCGAAAGTGTGGAGCACACAGTGAGAATCGAATCTCTTTAATCAGTTGTTATAGGTTCTAGCTAGATAAGCTTATATATATATATATATATATATATATATATATATATATAGTTATTTACTCAATGTAAGTTATTGTCGCATAAGACACGTGCACGTATACACACATAGTCACGCATTATATATACAGATGGTGTCAGATTAAATTTTCTGATTTTTTTTAAAAACCTGACACAATTATCCACGTATAATACCCATAGTCCAGTGGAGGGAATAATCTAGGCGTGCGACAGCTTAAGAATGTGTCTAAAGATAAGACTTCTGAGTGAAATTGGGTAGACGTAATCCTTTGCTGCCGATGGTTGTACTTGTTTCATTGTAGCCGGGGATTTAAGTGTGCTGGATTCTATTCAGACTGTTGATTACGTTAGATAACACACCTTCTTCCAGAAACGGTAACTAACGTCAGTATATTTGCAGTATAAACAACGGGCGGGCTCTGTGGGTGTTGAACAAACAAAAAACTGCCTGAGCAGGCGTCTGCAACAGGTATTAACTTGCCGCCGTAGTAGACAGGCATTCTTGGATATTAGTGACCAGCCATTCATCCATCCACTCAATACTTAGTATTTAATAGATAGTTAAGCCAAAAATTTAGTGGTCAGTCTAGCCTGCTATTTTAAGAATATTTATCAGCTCGAAATGAAAAATCAGGGAGCCTAGTTCGAATTCCAGTTGAGTTCCTTGCATTCATTAAATCGCAAATACCCTTGGGAAAGGTATTAATCCGTCTCTTCACTCCAGTTATGGGTTAAATAACAGGATAGATTGGGCTCGATAACCTCTGTCGGTAATCAGTCTACTGCAGAAAGTAATGGCAAATTACTGCGGCATAATCTTCTGCCCAGTCAGTCATGACTCGAAAGAGACATGATTGCCAAGCGTGTATCACGTATGGCACTAAACTGACTGACTGATGCGAGAGTGAATGCGCCAATTTGAAATCTACGCCCCGGTTACACTTTCCGCGTCGATAGCAATCATATCCTTCCCCTGACATTATTAGGGGGATTTTCTAAGCGCAGCTTAGATGTGGCACAATGACGAAGTTACTCCTCAATTGTAATGATTCTAGCGTGACAAGCTTGATTTTCTAAGCATAGCTTAAATATAGCGCAAGGCCGAAAGTGTGGAGCACTCAGTGAGGATCGAACTCACTAATCAGTTGTTATAGGTTCTAGCTAGATAAACTTGTTAGCCATTACACCACGTTGAGACAACGCTATTAGGATTAAAAAAACATATTTTAAATTGTATTCGATAATTATCTTTTTTTCTCGGCAACCTCGTGGTCATTCACTGTTGTCATTGATCGTTTAATTAGCATTTGAAGAGAACATTTGATGATTATCATCACCAACCCTGCTATTGGGATGTAGTTTTACACGCTTCTGTAAGAAGGTTGGGTCACTATGTCGATCCAGGATGTTTTTTTCCACCTGAATCCATCCTGCATATATACAAGTCAACCATCTGTCCGTGCATGGAGTACTGCTGCCATTTATGGTCAGGTGTCCCTGCCGTTCTCCTCAGTGTTCTTGACAAGCTCCAAAGGAGAGTCTGTAATGTGATAGGTACTGATTTGGCGGCTCGACTGCAGCCACTTCCCCACCGTCGAAAAGTGGCCCCCCTTTGTCTGTTCTATAAATACTTTCATGACTTCTGCTCGGACGAGCTTAAGTCACTGATGCCTATTCAACAGGTGTTTACTCGTGCAACCAGACTGGCAACTGGGTCCCACCCATTCACAGTCAGGTTAGCCAAATGCAGACGACAATTCTATTCCTGCAGCTTCTTCTCTCGCACTTCCCGCCTGTGGAACTTGCTCCCGTATTATTGCTTTCCTGACGGCTACAACCTCCAGAAATTTAAATGCAAAGTCAATACTCATCTACTAACCACTGGTCTCTAGCTCTCTCCCCTCCCCTGTATAACCTTCCCTTTCTCTCCACCTATGTATCTGTCATCGCACCTGCTTTCTATTGTTCCTTTCTAACTAGTTTGTACTCCTAACATTTTTTTAATTAATCTTTTTACATTTATGTAACCCCCTGCACATCAGTGGCGTTTCCGCCTTGCTCGGGGTGAAATGATTAAAAAAAAAGAAAAAAAACTTCTCAAATCTTTGGTCTGACATCTTTACTCGCCGGTGATTTACGAGAAGCTGAAGCCCTAGTGTGCACAGTCTATGTACACACAGACAGATTAACTGGTGAAATCACCGCTTTTTTTTTTGTTTTTTTTTTTAACCCTGATACAAAAATTAACTGGACGCGCAGTTGTGTTTGTTTTGTCTGTGAAAGGTTGTCCCGCATAGTTCTGTCCCAGTGATAACTGACTTCTGAGGGTGTCCGTGAGTCGATTATGCCCAGACACGATTAGAATGGGACATCAGTTAAATCAGCGTCAACCTACTGACCAGAGGGAATGTCAGTAAACATTAGCCATTTTTATTTCCCGAAACAGTGGTATATTCTTTTGAAAGGACCTAAAGAATCCGTGGGTATAGAGAAGAGGAAAGGGGCTAGGCTAATGGGTCCACAGATATAAGCTTCCTTCAGCAGAAAAATTACGAATCTAAAGATTTCGTAGCCTCGTATTTCGGGAAATGCTTTGTTAGTTTAGTGACCAAAAGTCAATATAAGTGTTTGAAAAGCTTACTTTAGTCAGGCAAAAGGGCACAAATGTGGAACAGGTAGGTAAGATTTAGCCAACAACAATAGTCTTCTTTCTATATGTGCCGTGCCCCTTCAAGACATGGGCGATCGTGGATCTCAACAGAGGTTTACGAAACTAACTTGCTAACCAGGCGCCAAATGTAGTTTATTATTAATGTAGATAGCGCTCAGTAAGAATTAAACCGATAATCTATAAGAAAGATTAATTGGAGAATTAAGTCGTCCATTGTTACTTTAAAATAGAATTTTACGAAAAGGGAAAGAGTCCCTAGGCACATTTTTTTTTTTTAATCATTTCACCCCGAGCAAGGCGGAAACGCCACTGATGTGCAGGGGGTTACATAAATGTAAAAAGATTAATTAGAAAAGAGTGAGGAGTACAAGCTAGTTAGAAAGGAACAATAGAAAGCTGAGAAAGAAGGTGCGATGACAGATACATAGGAGGAGAGAAAGGGAAGGTTATACAGGGGAGGGGAGAGAGCTAGAGGCCAGTGGTTAGTAGATGAGTATTAACTTTGCATTTAAATTTCTGGAGGTTGTAGCCGTCAGGAAAGCAAGAATACGGGAGTGAGTTCCACAGGCGGGAAGTGCGAGAGAGGAAGCTGCAGGAGTAGAATTGTCGTCTGCATTTGGCTAACCTGACTGTGAATGGGTGGGACCCAGTTGCCAGTCTGGTTGCACGGGTAAACACCTGTTGAGGAGGCATCAGTGACTTAAGCTCATCCGAGCAGAAGCCATGAAAGTATTTATAGAACAGACAGAGGGAGGCCACTTTTCGACGGTGGGGAAGTGGCTGCAGTCGAGTCGCCAGATCAGTACCTATCACATTACAGACTCTCCTTTGGAGCTTGTCAAGAACACTGAGGAGAACGGCAGGGGCACCTGACCATAAATGGCAGCAGTACTCCATGCACGGACGGATGGTTGACTTGTATATATGCAGGATGGATTCAGGTGGAAAAAACATCCTGGATCGACATAGTGACCCAACCTTCTTAGCAGTAGATTTTGCTATGGATTCAATATAGTGGTTCCATTTGAGGTCTGAGGACAGGGTAAGTCCGAGGAGGCGTAGTGTATTACTCTCCGGGAGAATCACCTGGTCCATGCTTATGGGAGGCAGAAGAGGTTGCCTGTAATGGTTGACAGACAAGAGCTTGGTCTTAGAGGAATTGAAGTTGACAAGCCACTTCTTGCCCCAGTTCACCACAGAGTGTAGATCCCGCTCAAGGTCAGCAGCGAGATTATGTCTGTCCGCCACGACAGGTTTCTTACTGGAGCGGGAGTATATTGTAGTGTCATCTGCGTAGATGCCTACTTGGGACTTGATCTCATCATGATCGTTAAATGTTTTTTGTAGTTTCAGTAGCTTTTTTCTCAAGTTTGAACTCAGACAAATCATACGAAAGCTCTTCTGGTTCATTTTTCTTTATGGGCTAATAACTTCCCATTGTCAAGGGTAAGAAACACTCTAAAAGATGATGACAGCTTAGTTGGAGTAAATTCTGCTGCTTGTGTTGAGTTTAAATATCAATGTCAGAAAGGAAAACTTGAGTGACGATTATTCAGAATTTCGAATTGCTAAGATTGTATGTGAGTCAGTCAGTCAGTAAAGTGCCATGCGCGATACACGCTTGGGCGATCATGTCTCGAAAGAGACATGACTGACTGGGCAGAAGATTATCCCGCAGTAGGTTGCCATTGCTTTCTGCGGTAGACTGGTTGCCGACCAAGGCTATAGAACCCAATCTGTCCTATTATTTAAACATAACTGGAGGGAAGAGATGGATTAATACCTTTCCCAAGGGTATTTGCGCGTAAGTGAATGCAAGGAATTCAACTGGAATTCGAAATCGGTTCCCCGAGTTCTCGTTCCGAGCCGATATCCACTGCGCCACAACGCACATAGGAAGATTTAAGGAAAATGAAAACGCAACGAAGAAAAATGCATAAAAGCAAAAGAGGCAATAATTCTTTCTAGGGAAAATTATGAGGAAAGAGGGCTTAGAGAATTTGATGGGGAATGATGAAATGAACAATATAATAATTTTTATCGGTATATACTAATGTTATATTAGTCTATTAAAAGATTACAATTGTAGAGTGCCCAATGAATATCTCACTCCCAATAAAATTATGACGTAACAATCAAAGTTCTCCACACATTTTTTATAATTAACTGAACTAGTGTGTAATATCGGCCCTCTCATATGACAGTGAATGCTAGACAAATCTCCTCTCCGGTAAAGAAAGGACTTCAGACAACAGAAATGTGGTTCTACGGAAGAATATTGAAAATACCATAGACTGAAAATGTGAACAATGATGAAATTTTGAAAAAATGGAAACAAAACGAACATAATGAGGAAAGAAGGTTTAGAAAATTTAACACTTACAGAACATATTGAAAACAAGAAAGACAGAGGAGAGTTTGTGTAAATGGATGACAGAACAAGAATTAGGAGGAACCGCAAAAAGATAAAACTTACTTAGAGCTTGGAATTATTTCAAATTATTGTTCTCTTCTTGGTTAATATATAGGTGTTATAATAGACACAATGTTTCGACCAAGTACCCTCTGATCATCATCAGGTGTCCATAGATTGGCCGATGTGGATTACCTTGTTGATTATTGCGAAATGTCCGGTGAAATCAGTTATTGCTCTTTCATGTTGGATTTGGTTCGTCACTACCAAATGCAAGGATCGAACTCATGACCACTAGATGATACTAACACATGTATAAATATAAATTACTCAGAGCTACAAAAAAGAAGTTGTGGAGAGTCATGATAATGCACGTACTGACGTGACACGGCATATAGAAGATTTTATTGTATCTGTTGGTATTGTAGTAGGGTGAGTCATAAACAATTTTCATTTTTGTTTATCAACTTTATTCTTCAGATAATAAAGTACAATTACTCTTTAATCATATAATAGTTCTGCTTGTTTCTTCCTTAGTTACTTAGTTCAACCGTCCGTTACGCCACTTACTCTAGATACAAGCTATTCCTTCCTCTCTATTCTTTTAAACGCTACACTCCTCGGCCTTTCTTTCACCTTTGCCAAACAAAAGGGTAGTAAAGAGTGAGAGAGTAGGAGGAGAGAGCCTATAGCATTACCGTATCAGTAGTAGCTTAAGCTGGTGATTGTAGCAGTAATTGTGTGTGTGTATATGTGTGCGTGTAAAAATAGGTAGGTTTGTTGTAGTATCCCGCGACCTAATAACAAAATTTCTGGCCTCTACACCCTTGGCTATTACTCAGTTGGTCTTTTCTGTTTACAATGTTTTCAGTTATAAAATAAAAAAAATTCTTCTCTATCAAAATCTCTTACAAAATAGCGTACAGTATTTTGGTTATGGTCTGTGCATACACCGCTTAATATAATATACGGTAAAGTAGCTTCTATGGACATTACTTTTATAGATATTTTAATAAAATTACACACTGTGTTATCGTTATTTTATTATCCAATACCTTTATGTTTGAAGACGTTACTATCATTTGTAGTATGTACAAAGTAAATTTTTTCAAGGAAATCACAATTATCCTTCCGTGGAAATTCCACGGGTTCCGCTAGTCAATTATAAATTCACTATTATTTGCAATAACTTGTTGCCACTTATCAAGTAGCCATGCAATAACTTTTAACATTCATAGGCTTTGATGTTAAAAAATTTTCAACGATCTTTTGAATTTGGTTATCATTAGAGAAAGTTTTTTCCCAAACAAAGCGTTTCGCAGTGATTCACAAAAAAAGTAGTTATAGGGTCTGATGATTATAGGACTGAGTTTGAAAAAAAAAAGACATTCTGTTAGTCTCTCTGTTATTTCAGTCGTATACAGCCTTTTCGTTGGGTCATCATAAAGGAGAACATTTTTCCTTTAATTTTTGTCTGAATTTCTTGGCTAAGGATTTATCATTATTTGCACTATTTCTTAATCGGACTATTATCCTCGTCATTTGTTTTTTAATCACATTTCGATTATTTATATAAATGCTAATATATATTTGTTTTTCTCACAAAATTTCATCCATTGTGAGAAGCTAATAAACAATGTGTATGTGTGTTTGTGTATTTTAAGCAACCACAAACAAAACTAATAGTTTTCTAATTAATCTATTTAAAATACTGTTTCAAGAGATTTTCTTTTAATAAAGTCTTTAATGATAGGCAATTCAGTACTTTGAACTAGCCAGAGTTTTTTCTTTCAAGAATGAAGTTCTTGAAAAACACTAAACCATGTTTTCATGATAATTAATTTTACAGTTACAGATATGTATTTTATTAATTGTTTGTTGCTCTTTTGTAAACAAATCTTTTCTCTTTTTTAAATATTTAAAGAGTAAATCCATTAATTTCCTATAATATTAGGTTGAGCTATAACTGATATTTTTTGTTTATCAACTTCATTTTTCCAAAAAACAAATGACTATTACATTTTATTAATTTACATATTTACCATCGTTTGCTATGCCAATTAGGCAGCTGTTGGATACCTTTTCAATAAAATTCTGAAGTTTTTTATATAAAACACTTATTATGTAAATATTATATTTAGTATATACACGTGTTCGTGTAGCTGTCCCTGCTTTATTTGACTTATGATTTTCTTGTTATTTATAAACCGACATGATTTACATACACTAAGGCAGCAAGAAATTAATACAAAAGTTTTTGTTGGAATCAACTAAGAACACTTTCTTCAATTAAGTGCCATACGTGATACACACTTTGGGCAACCCTGTCTTGAAAGAGACATGACTTGACTGGACAGAAGATTATACCGCACTTGGTTGAAGTTGGTTGCCAGCCAAGGCTATAGAACCCAATCTGTCCTATCATTTAACCCATAACTAGAGGGAAGAGACGGATTAATCCCAAAGGTATTTGTGCGTAAGTGAATGCAAGGAATTCATCTGTAATTCAAACTCCGAGTCGAAAACGCTTTAACCTTTTTAAAATTTAAAATTTATATTACTCACATAGTTGCAAATGTTTGTACGCATAATGTCAATTGTATTCGATACATGTACATTTCAATTAGAATTCTAGAAATTATAGAAAATGCCATGATGATTATGGGTACTAAGACAATTGCGTTAAGAAGAAATTTGCATGCCTAGGAAAATGCGTCCCTGGATAATTGTGTATCTTAGATGATTTTTGAAGTTACCATATTTTCTTAAACATTTGGTAATTTCAAACAAATTTTTAATTATTCTAATAAAGCAAAACAAATAATTAACATAAGAAAAAATGTTATCAAAAAATAAAACTGCAAATAAGAGAATCATGGCGATATTAGACAAATATACCCCTGAAAACAAGATAAATTTCGGCCGTTTTACGCTCCGGCCTTCTTCAGCTGCTAAGAATTTCGAACCGGACACTTTATTACAATCACTGGAGTATATGAACTTCATTCCTTGCGTAGTAGTGCCTCTTCTGGTAGTCACGAGTTATCTCCCTCTAACTCTGTAAATTACTTGTTCACCACTATTGTAGGCTTAAGGACAGATAGCCCAGTGGATATAGACGTTGGTTAGTTCCTGAGACTTGATCCAAAGAGTTGTGAGTTCAATACAAAAATATTTTATTTAAATTTTGACTATAAAAATCTATTTTTGAACTTTCTTAATGTTTTGACATCAGTTTGGTGTGCTGGGTGGGTAACTATTTACATAGCTGGTGCCCTAACATATGCTACCAACAGGGCCATGGTTGACCTGGGAACCAAAGCAATTAAGAGGTTCTTCTGCTTCTCTAAACATTCCGATCAGAGATGTTGCTGCCGGATGTAGTTTACCGTCATACCCAGGAAGAGAGTTAAGATTATCATTATAATTATTTTCCAAAGCAAAATGAATTGTCATTTGACCTAATAAATCTGGCTAAACTTTCTCTCATTTGCTTTGAAATTTCTCAAATTTACACGTTTAAACTCTATTAATAATTTTAAAGTCAGTCTTAAATGGCAATGGTTTTCTTGAAATAGTTTTGAAGATCTCCCACAGAGGATAACGTAATTAACTATGTATTTAATATAGTGCATATTTACCCAGTATTAAACCATGACAATACGCGATTACATCAGCTACAAATATATCAAGACACACTTCCAGAAGAAAAACTACGCTAGAAAAAAAATTCTAAAATAAAATATGACATCACCGTTGAGAAATATTTAACAAGCAATTCCCGCGGAGAATGCGTAGATAGCGTAATGGTTATTGCTAAAGCATTGTGGAAAGTAGAACCAGAGAGACCATTTTGTTGCATTTACTTTTTCACTAATGCGCTTGGAAAAAGCATGTATCGATTTCTTCCCTCTCAGCTAAATAGCAGGCCCGGCCAGATTCGCCGTTCATGGGAAGGAGTCACGATCAGAGAAGGAAATCAAGAGACTGCGTCCAAAATTTCCGAAGAAGTCACCGCAATTCTTTTTTGTGTCGCGTCTCATCAAGAGGTGGGTAACCTTGACTTTCCACAACTCCCTGTCCTTTTTAGTCCTTAGTAATGTTTAGTCTTTGGGCTATGTCCCATAATCCTTGTCCTGTCAACCATTTACACCAGCTCGTTAGGTTAGTTATAGACAGCTTTCCTTTATCCCACTTGCCTTCAATATATCCTGTGAGTGTTGAATTTTCTAAGGCCTCTTTCCTCGTGTTCTCTAGAAATTTAAACTGTCTCTCTCTGAAGCTATCCATAATATATTCTTTTTGTTTCTATTTCCTCTAAAACTACATCGTTGCTCACATTTTCTGTTCATAGTATTCTCAAAATCCATCTGTAGAACCACATTTCTGTTGCTTCAAATATTTTCTTTATCTATGAGGAGATTGTTCAGTATTCACTGCCATATGACACCAATATTGCATAAAAGAGAGTATTGTTCACCCATTAATTCTATAGTCACTCTGCAATTGTAGCCTTCTACCAGACTAATATAATTTTAGTATATACCGATAAAAATTATTATATTGTTCATGTCGTCTTTGAAGAATTCTAATTTTTTTGTTGTTTACAGAATTTGGAGCCCATCATGAGTGTCAAAAAAACTCTTTTATAAAAATAATCCATGTAAATGGATATGTGCCTACCTTCTCCTGTACCCCATTGCTCCCAGTGGAGAATAGGCCATTGATGACTCTTTGTCGATGCTTCTCTAACTTGTCTTTTTTACAGTTAAGTGAGCGTCGTGGTGCAGTGGATATCAGCTCGGAACGAGAAATCGGGGTGCCGAGTTCAAATTCCAGTTGAGTTCCTTGCATTCACTTACGCGCAAATACCCTTGGGAAAGGTATTAATCCGTCTCTTCCCTCCAGTTATGGGTTAAATAACAGGACAGATTGGATTCTGTAGCCTTGGTCGGCAACTAGTCTACCGCAGAAAGCAATGGCAACCTACTGCGGGATAATCATCTGCCAAGTCAGTCATGTCTCTTTCGAGACATGATCGCCCATTCGTGTATCACGTATGGCACTTAACTGGATGAGTTGATCCTACGCAAATCCCTTTATTCTCCAGATGAGATAGAACTGGCTACCAACCAAGGCTGTAGAATTCAATCTTTCCTGTTGTTTAGCCAGTAGCTGAAAGGAGAAGAGATGAATCAATTTAAAGCGTATTTCTGTGTAAATGAATACAATTGGAAATCGAATTCGACTCTCCGATTTTCACATTCCTAGCAGATATCCAGTCCATTACACCACAACGCACGCCCAAGTAGATAGATCTATCGCCCGGTTCAAACTCCACCCATGTCTATTGAACAGGTTAAGAGGCTCATCCCTTGTTCCCTGTTTAGGATGTGGTTTTCGGCTTTCTCTTTTCCAATATGCTCACTATTACGTAGCCCCCTGCACATCAGTGGCGTTACCGCCTTGCTTGGGGTGATATGATTAAAAAAAATATAGATGTACTAATATGGAAAAGAATGACAATTTTCAAGAATATATACATTTTTTGAATGCATCTTTTGAACCGGACAATCTTGGAAAGCAGAGAACGAGACTCTGACATATAATGAAAAGGGTGCGTTTGGTAAAACGGTTGAGAGCCGGGTAAGCAAAGTAACAATAGTTAGCTTAATTCTCCAGTGACCCGTTATTATCGATGAACGGTTCATTCCTTACAGCATGTTCTATATTTTTGTCCCGTGATGTGGTGCAATGAATATCGGCTCGAGAAATCGGGAAGCTGAGTTCAAATTCCAGTAGAATTTTTGCATTCACTGACGCGCAAATACCCTTTACAAAGGTATAAATCCGTCTCTTCCCTTCAGTTATGGGTTCAATAACAGGACAGATTGGGTTCTATAGCCTTAGCTGGTAACCAGTCTACTGCAGAAAGCAATGGCAACCTACTCTTCTGTCCAGTCAGTCATGTCTTTTTGAGACATGATCGCCCAAGCGTGCATCACGTATGGCACTTGACTGACTGTGCGACTACATAAATCTTAGTTAATATTTATTACTTATGTAAAAAAAAATGAATATATATATATATATATATATATATAGATAGATAGATAGACTGACAGATAGATAGGTAGATAGATAGATAGATAGATAGATAACGATAGATAGATAGATAGATAGATAGATAGATAGATAGATAGATAACGATAGATAGATAGATAGACAGACAGATAACGATAGATAGATAGATAGATAGATAGATAGATAGATAGATAACGATAACCATCCGTCCGTGCATGGAGTACTGCTGCCATTTATGGTCAGGTGCCCCTGCCGTTCTCCTCAGTGTTCTTGACAAGCTCCAAAGGAGAGTCTGTAATGTGATAGGTACTGATCTGGCGACTCGTCTGCAGCTACTTTCCCATCGTCGAAATGTGGCCTCCCTCTGTCTCTTCTATAAATACTTTCATGGCTTTTGCTCGGATGAGCTTAAGTCACTGATGCCTCCTCAACAGGTGTTTACCCGTGCAACCAGACTGGCAACTGGGTCCCACCCATTCACAGTCAGGTTAGCCAAACGCAGACGACAATTCTACTCCTGCAGCTTCCTCTCTCGCACTTCCCGCCTGTGGAACTCACTCCCGTATTCTTGCTTTCCTGACGGCTACAACCTCCAGAAATTTAAATGCAAAGTTAATACTCACCTACTAACCACTGGACTCTAGCTCTCTCCCCTCCCCTGTATAATCTTCACGTTCTCTCCGCCCATGTATCTGTCATTGCACCTGCTTTCTCAGCTTTCTATTGTTCCTTTCTAACTAGCTTGTACTCCTCACTCTTCTCTAATTAATCTTTCTACATTTGTGTAACCCCCTGCACATCAGTGGCGTTTCTGCCTTGCTCGGGGTGAAATGATTAAAAAAAAAAAAAAAAGATAGATAGATAGATAGATAGACTGACAGATAACGATAGATAGATAGATAGACTGACAGATAACGATAGATAGATAGACTGACAGATATAGATAGATAGATAGATAGATAGATAGACTGACAGATGACAAAATATATTTTTATATATTAAAATCAGCATCTTAAGTAGAAAATCTATTATTCCAACGTCGAATATTCACTAAGAAAAGTAATGGGAAAAAAAGAATAAGATTCTAAACGAAATCGGCTCGATAATAATAATCGCATCACAAGAATATACGCGACCCAGGCTTCGACCATGTGTGGTGACGTCAGGCGATTTTTAATATTAAAAATCGCCTGAAGATACCACTTGTTTACAAATGGAAAATATTCAAAAATTCTACAATATAAGCACTTTTTAATACAAATGTGCACTGGTCTAAGTTTATTATGACCAAAAACTAAGTAATTAAACAATCAATCAATCAACCAATCAATCAATATATATATATATATATATATATATATATATATATATATATATTGTGCGTATTTTGGCAGCATTTTTTCATTAATACAGGTTTCATTGAATAATATAGACAAGTTCTGTCTATTTATTTTGTGTATGATCCTTTCGTATGATCTGATTAGCTTGATAGTGATGACAAGAAATCGCAATAATTGTTGATTTTCTTTTTTATATATATAGTCCTACGTCAGTATTATATATATATATATAATCCTACGTCATGTTTCATGCACTACGCAATCATCAGATGCATGCACCCGATGAATGCGTAGTCCATGAAACTACGAGTCGTACCACCGACGTAGGATCATATTTATTAACATATAATTAATAGATCTGTTCATACTATATTAACCACTGCTGTATTAACATCTGAATAATATTGTTATATATGTGCTTAAACTTGAATGTATTCCCATATGTATATTCATTACGTCACATACCGATATGACTAACATTAGTCAAATTACCAATGATATATATTTATACTAAAATCGACTGACACTACATTTTATAGCAGAATGATTAGTATTATAATTTATCTTCAGTTGATGGCATGCAATTGCATGCAAAACATTTAATTTTCTTCATTAAATAACTCATTCATATGCAGCTAAACAAAGTCAACCAACGAACAGGAAAGAACTCTTCAATGATATAATATCCTACAATTTCTTAAAGAAATCAAATTACAATCCAAAAATATAACATTAACAAAGCTATAACATAAAACACTTATATCCACCACTTCTAGTAATTCCGTTCTCACAAGCATATATATATATATATATATACACAAAGAAAGAATATCAACTACCATGTATTCAACTGTGAAAGTAGAATAACATGTTATATTTTTATTACTTGAAAGTCTCGAAGAAAATTAAATTTAGGCATTAAATGACCCATAAGAAGTTGATGTGCCGCAAAACAAACAAATCAATTCCAATCATGACCAGAAGAAAAATTCAAAAGTATTGATAAAGATGGCCGTATCAAAATTATCTGGTATTTTCTTTTTAATTTTTTCAGATTTGTTTTTTTTTTCTTTTTGTTTTTATCTTTCTTTCTGAAATTCTGATTGTGCCTTAGCTACAACATGCAGAAAACTAAAACTTTCAATCTCCGTGAAGGGCCATCTGATTAGTCAAGGGTCTTTTCCCAGGGTTACGAGATGGCCTAATAGCTGTGTTGCTATACAGCCGAATGTTGTTGACCAGTCTAGACAAAGAAAAACGGAAACAAACAAACACACCAATGCTATCCGGCGGGGAAGCTTCTTGCTAACCGCAATTAACCTGTCTACGGAATGACGCATCCGAGATTGTCAAGAGACGATCTAGGAAAGCTATATATATATATATATATATATATATATATATATAGAGAGAGAGAGAGAGAGAGAGTGAGAGAGAAAGAGAGTGTGTAGAGATATATAAGGAACATGGGTCAAACGAATAGGGTAATAATCAACGAATCAATATATTTCTGTAAAATTCACGGGTAGTGGGTATTAAAATACATCATTCTTAAGTCGGTTCTATTTTTCTCTCTCTCTCTCTCTCTCTATCTCTTTCTCTCTCTCTTTCTATATATATATATATATATATATATATATATATACGCACTCTACATATATATAAATATATATATATATATAAACGTATATACACGTTAGCAATATATATATATATATATATATATATATATATATATACGCTCTACCTATATATATATATATATATATATATATATATATATACACGTATATAGACGTTACCAAAAATATATATATATATATATATACTGTATCGAGAATATTATCTAAATATCTATAATTATCTAAATATATATTATTAAATATAACAGACAATGATTATACTTAATCATGAGCCGTGCTAAACATCGTATTTTGGCTTTAATTTCTAGTGGGAATAAAGACAAAACATTTTGATATTGTTTTATTATGCTGGTTCTATGCTTTCGGCTCACATATTAACGTCCCTGAAACCACTGTGAAGAAGGCTCATGGGATATTTAACAATATAGAATTTTAAAAACATTTTCCATTATATATGCGTAACGAAATGAATTAAGTTCTTTCGGGGACTGGCGTGTGTATACACTGCTTATATAAAACAGGTTAAATTTCCCTTCTCTGCTTCCATACACCGATGGTTTGGGGAGTTGCGACTGACACCAAATTGGTCGTTTTTCGGTCCCGGTCAGAAGCAAGTGTATGTGTTTCTTACCACACTGATGAGCTGTGATACAGAAAAACAAGCTTGTATGTGGATGACTAATATATATATATATATATATATATATATATATATATATAAGAAAACGGTTAAGTCTATAATTTAAATTTTTGAATATGTGCAGCACTATCGTCCATTTCATGCCATAACAGTCTTATTATAACCCAAACAGTATTCAATAAAACAGAAAATTTGAATATTACTCGTCATTTTACTCTTCACCAGACTTTGAATTATGAGACATTGTGCCTTTCTCATGCTTTTTGACTGAACTTTCAACTGTCTGATGGACATTCATGAATGTTCTCAAATTTAGAAATCTGGATAAAACATTAACATCCGCACCTCTTTCTATATAAGCAAATGCAGCATAATAAACCCTACATTGCCTTGATAAAGTTCCACAAAGAACGAAACGCGCCGGTTAAGTACAAAATTTTTTTCTTGTTTCTTTTTATTCATATATATATATTAGTCATCTCGTCGGGATCGAAACTCAACCGATTTGTGTCAGTCGGAGTCTCTACTCCCTAAGCCATAGGCGCATGGAATCAGATTATGGAAATTTTAACGTGTTGTGTATAAGCTGTGTATAAACACGCCAGTCACCGAGAGAACTCAATTCATTTCTGAAGAGTCACGCATATATATATATATATATATATATATATATATATATATGAATAAGAAAGAGAAATAGTAATTACAATATACATATATATGAATAAAAATTGGAAAACTTCACTGCTAATATAATTGTAATTACTATTTCTTTTATTATTCATATATATATATATATATATGTGTGTGTGTGTGTGTGTGTGTGTGTGTGTGTGTGTGTGTGTGTGTGTGTGTGTGTGTGTGTGTGTGTGTGTGTGTGTGTGTGTGTGTGAAGAGAACCAACAGTTTTAGAATTTGGAATTCTTCGGTATTTAATTTTTTTTAAAAAGTGCTCCATACACTAAATATTGTAGAGCATAATGTTTTTGTTTTTTTTATTAAAAATTGATTTAGTGTAGATTGCGACACGGAAAATTCTGTTTCAAGATTGAAATTTCAAATACGTGCGTCCATTAAAATAATGTTTAAAGTAATTTTTGTACATAAATATTATTTTCTATTCGTTTTCTTAGGTATAAACATTTATGTAGCTTTACAGCTGGGGAATAATTTAAAGAAAATATGAAAGTTGTTAGCTATCGTTCCAAACAATATGACACAATACATTTAAAAATGTATTGGAATCAAATAGGAAAAGTTCACTGCTAATGCAATTGTATTTACTATTTCTGATGAAGGGAAAGAGAGTAAGAAATTGCAACCTAGAGATGGAGAAGAAACAATAAATTGCAGAATTTATGCTCATGAGTAATTTAATAAACTAAAGGAATTAAACAATAGATAAAATATAAAGAGCTATCCATTTGGAAAAATCGCTTTGCGTGAAACAGTGCTGTTAATGAGGAAATAAAATAAATTCTTGTTTTTATGAGTACACATGCACACATCTTTCTCTAACATACGCGGACACACACACACACACACACACACACACAAAATATATATATATGATAAAAATATATTTATGAGTTAATGTACACAAAAACAGGGATGGAGTGTATGCAAATATAAAAGTGCAAAATAAGGTCAAAACTCATCGCCAAAAGTCTGTTTTACGCTTAAATGTACTGGCTTGAAGATTGTGATCAACCATTGAACAGCCTATCGCTTCTGGGTGTTGACCTGGGGTAGTAGTATCTGTTAGCGTTCCAGCTATGGGAAAATTGTGGACATTGAAGCCTCTTTAATGCTTAACCGATGGTCTGACGATTGCCTTTACGCCTGAAACAGACTGTCACCGCTGAGTGTTGCCTTCGATGTCCACTTTTATATTTACATACGCTCTATCCATAATATTGAGCACTTGAACTCATAAATATAGCATAACTTAAAATCATATTTTTATCACACACACAGACACACACACACACACACACATATATATATATATGTACCCTTGTGTAAATTAACTGAAACAACTTCCGAAACCCACTGGAGTGACAGGGTGTAATCGATTTCTATTTTTACCTCAGATTATATCATTTGCAGTGGTGTGCAGTAATATGAATCTATTTTCGGAATGTATGATTAAATTTGTTCGGCCTTGAGAAATATTGAGTCATCCATAATTGCATAAGATCTTTAACACGTCCAGACTCTGGATCCACTAATTCAAAACGTAAAGGAAAATACGGTGGGAAGAGAAAGAGACCCCGTATATGTGATCAGGGACAGTCTGAAAGATCCTTGGAAAACATAATTCGTTTTACTTCAATTAATTTGCGCAAAGGTATGTACATATATATATATATATGTGTGTGTAAAAATATACTCAGGTATGATTGAGATTAAGGACAGGATGGTTAAATAAAATAAAGACAAGCGGAAAACTGTATTTTAAATCGCCTACGCGTTTCGTCCTGTGATGGACTTTATCAAGGCAAAAAGATGAAATGAGCTTTATTCTAAATTACGTATCTATGTAGCGTTTTTATAGTTGCCAACACTGTTTGTTTATAGATACGTAATTTAGAATAAAGCTCATTTCGTCTTTTTGCCTTGAAAAAGTCCATCACAGGACGAAACACGTAGGCGATTTAAAATACAGTTTTCCTCTTGTCTTTATTTTATTTACCCCCCCCACACACACACGCATATATATATATATATATATATATATATATATATATATATATATATACTGCCGGCCATAATTATTAGGCCACCCTAGTTTTTTTAAAAGAAATGATGTATTTCATACTATTTTTAAGTGGATAATTCCAAATGAAAATAAAATGGTTCTTTTTTTTTATTATAACTTTGCAAAATTTTACAAGGCAAGGATGCAATGATGACCTCGTCTGAATCACCTTAAATTTTATTCATTCTTTCATTGATGAAACTGCAATATAGATAATTATTAAATATTTATAAATTCATTTGATGCACATGTTATTGTGCAGTATTAATAAAAGAACCATTTTATTTTCATTTACAATTATTCACTTGACAATAAATACTAAAAATATAGTATGAAATACATCATTTTTTTAAAACACTGGGGTTGCCTAATAATTATGGCCGGTAGTCTTTATATATATATATATATATATATATATATATATATATATATATATATAATGTGGTACTGATCTGGATCCGAACAACTTCCTTAAATCTGACAAAAGGATCAAACTTTAAAATTTTTGGGAAATTCTTTCTTGATCGGACCGAGTCATTTTTAGGTAGCTTTTAAGTACATCCTACACCTGAAGAGGATCTCATCTATCCATCGCTATAGATGCTGGTGGTCGGTTCCTTTTATCGCTTCAATAATTATCAAACTCCTGTTGCTATGCCCTATCTTTGCAAGAGCCAGATCAGGACAATAATGGACAACAGCTGCCTTACCTGAGTTAGAGCTGCACATGCTTTACTTGATACAGTTGAAAAGCGTGTACGCGGCATTGTGGATGATGAATTGTCTTTCACTTTACAACCTCTTTTCTCACAGACAAAACGTAAACATATTACTTTTCTATCGCCATTTCCATAGCAAATGTACTCATGGGCTACAATCTTTATATCCATCAGTTGTGGAATTTACAGTTAAGACTCGCCATGCAACATACACTTGGAAGAAACATACCCTTTAGGTTGGTATTCCATTAGTAAGGAGGAGCAGCTTCTTCCCAAGCACCGTTGGTTTGTTATACAGGTTTTCGGGAGAATGCTTTCTGGTCCCTACGATCATAACCTGTTCAAGTTTAAGGTTAACGATTATTTTTGTAACTAGCCTCTAAATAAACAGTACCTTTTACCTCCTCCTCTTAAGATAACCCTCAAACTTGTGTGACTCTTGCCGCTTGTATTTGGAGAACATCTGTAATTATATATACATCAGTCATCCACATACAAGCCTGTTTCCCTGTATCACAGCTCATCAGTGTGGCTCGACACATCCACTTGATCCTGGCCGGGATCGATTTGGTGTCAGTCGGAGTCGCTACCCAGTAAGCCATAGGTATGGAATCAGAGAAGAGAAATTTTAACGTCTTGTATATAATCAGTGTATAAACACGCCAGTCACCGAAAGAACTCAATTAATTTCTGAAGAGTAACGCATATATCTCAGAAGTGGAAACTGTTTTTAAAATTGAATTCTCTAAAGAGCTCAGTCGTAATGATATTAGTAATCCGCATACAAGTCTGTGGGCACACATGCACCACACTCTCTCGCAGACTGACCCGTCACCTGACGAAACTTAGTGCAATCTGTGCACACATCAAGCAACACATCATGAACGACCAAAGTAAAACTATCAACAACTAGTAGATAGCACCAAAATACTTTTCAGTATCAAATGCAAGGAAAGATTTAAAATTCTAGAAGCTATTATTTATCTAAAGTTATTTATAAACGGAACTTTGTCTGTGTGTGTGTGTGTGTGTGTGTGTGTGTGTGTGTGTGTGTGTGTGTGTGTGTGTGTGTGTGTGTCCGTTACCTAATGACTCCGAAACGGCTAAACCGCTTTTCTTGAAAATTTACACAGTTGTACTATAAGCGTCTGCGTGTGTTCTTAGCTAGGTTTTGTGTCGAGGTACCTCTGATAAATATCGAAAATCGATAATCAAAAAAATCGGCTTATAGAAGGAGTGGTCCGATTTTAATCAAATTTGATACACTTATAGACAAAGATATAAGAAACGATATTCAGAAGTTTAAAGGTTGCAGTTCTTACAATAGTGCAGAAAATCGATAATATATATATATGTAAAAGGAAGATGTTTGTGTGTGTGTCTGTTTATCTGCCTGTATGTCTGTATTTATTTCAGCTCTTATTGTTGTTTTTGCTTTGGGTTTGGCTCTAAGTAAGTATAATTGTAGTTCTTAGTCTCAGCCATGATACCATTTACTCAGAGGACTTATTTAGCATTCAAAATTCAGTTTACGATGAAAAAAATTATTTGATATCGATACCAGGAAATCAAAATTTAACTTACATTCATTTTTCTTTCAGTCTACGGTTTCGCTTTAACTGGAAACAACTTTTTTCTTTTTTTTTAATCATTTAACCCCGAGCAAGGCAGAAATGCCACTGATGTGCAGGGGGCTACATAACTGTAAAAAGATTAATTAGAAAAGAGTGAAAAGTACAAACTAGTTAGAAAGGAGCAATAGAAAGCTGAGAAAGCAGGTGCGATGACAGATACATAGGTGGAGAGAAAGTGAAGGTTATACGGGGGTGGGGAGAAAGCTAGAGTCCAGTGGTTAGTAGATGAGTATTGACTTTGCATTTAAATTTCTAGAGGTTGTAGCCGTCAGGAAAGCAAGAATATGGGAGCGAGTTCCACAGGCGGGAAGTGCGAGAGAAGAAGCTGCAGGAGTAGAATTGTCGTCTGCATTTGGCTAACCTGACTGTGAATGGGTGGGACCCAGTTGCCAGTCTGGTTGCACGAGTAAACACCTGTTGAGGAGGCACCAGTGACTTAAGTTCGTCTGAGCAGAAGCCATGAAAGTATTTATAGAACAGACAAAGGGAAGCCACATTTCGACGGTGAGGAATTGGCTGCAGTCGAGCCGCCAGATCAGTACCTATCACATTACAGACTCTCCTTTGGAGCCTGTCGAAAACACTGATGAGAACGACAGGAGCGCCTGACCATAAATGGCAGCAGTACTCCATGCACGGACGGATGGTTGACTCGTATATATGCAGGATGAATTCAGGCGGAAAAAAACATCCTGGATCGACATAGTGACCCAACCTTCTTAGCAGTAGATTTAGCTATGCATTCAATATAGTGGTTCCATGTGAGGTCTGAGGAGAGGGTAAGGCCGAGGAGGCGTAGTGTGTTGCTCTCAGGGAGAATCGCTTGGTCCATGCTTATGGAAGGTAGGAGCGGTTGCCTGTGATGGTTGACAGACAACAGCTTGGTATTAGACGCATTGAAGTTGACAAGCCACTTCTTGCCCCAATTCACCACAGAGTGTAGATCCCGTTCATGGAATCCCGGTGATAGTCCTCTCTAAACTGTTTAACTACTACATTTCTGCTTCCTGCTTTCCTGCATGCTGGAAGTTCTCTTTAGTCTTTCCTGTATTTAAGAATTGTGGTGAACCCTCGGACCCATCCAACTATCGTACTATCAGTCTTCTACCGATATTCGGGGAAGTATTCGAGGCCATAATCAATGCTGAAATAGTTCAACATCTTATTGCCCACAAACTCTTCTCTGACAGGCAATATGGCTTCCGCTTTGCCAGGTCCACGGCCGACTTGCTAACAACCGTAACGGAGTACATGCTCCAGGCCCTTGATGAGTCTGACGAGGCTCGCGCGGTTGCTCTGGACATCTCCAAGTCTTTTGACAGGGTTTGGCACTCTGGCCTCCTATGCCAGCTACGGGGTTACGGTATTACCGGTCGCCTGCTCGACCTAATCCAATCTTTTTTAAATAACCGCAAAATGAAGGTCGTTTTGAATGGGCGTGCCTTTTTATCCTCCAGCACGAATGCTGGTGTCCCACAAGGCTCTATTCTGGACCCGACGCTCTTCCTTATTTACATCAACGACCTTCCAGATGAGATCAGTTCCCAAGTAGGCATCTACGCAGACGACACCACAATATACTCCCTCACCATTGTCTTTTAGTCTTTTGTGCCAACGTCCAAAGAGTCTGAGCTCCAGGACCATGGATTAGTTTTAAAGCTTTCATTACACCTGAGCAACGCCGGGCTATACTGCTAGTATTTAATATATATGTATGTATACGTACATAATATAAGGATAAAATATAGTTTTAAGGTATGCTATATTTACGAGTTAAAATGCTCAGCATCAGAGATAGAGCGTATCTAAAGATATAAGTGAACATTGAAAGGCGGCAGTCAACTTATATATTCCAATAACTTAGACCGAATTTAAATGTGAATTAAGTTTAAACGTCTCATGACTTTTTCATTTTCTTTCAGATCTAACAACTTCAGTCTTTGGTAATTTCAACCATCGAAAGATTAACTATCGAACAACGTGTTAAGGTTATCGAAGCCTATTACAAAAATGGATGTTTAAACAAGAGAATTTCCCAGGTTACATCATCTCTCGAAACAGTGATATCATTTGGCCACCACGATTGTGCAATATAACGCCTTTAGATTTCTTTCTTTGGGGATCATCTCAAAAGTGAAGTCTATACTAACAATCCAACACAAATTCAACAGCTGAAGGATAAGATAATAAGGTATATTGGTGAGATCGAGGGGCAACTATGCAGAGACGTCATCAAACCGAAGCCTTGGCGAACAATTGGATGATATAATTTTTCAGGTATAATTGCTATGACTCAAATAATATATATATATATATATATATATATATATATATATATATAACTACTGGCCTATGTTAACATGGTATATCACACGCTAAATGTCTGCCTCCATAGCTTAGAAGTAGAATCACTGACTGACGCCAATTCAATCCTGGGTAAAAGCAATCGAATGTCTAATCGTACTGTGAAAGAGATCTGTCTGCGGATGATATTTTACGCTCTCACACCCTGATTGAACATTCTGGAAGAATGGTAGATTTTGAAAAAAACAGTAACTACTCTAGGATTTAAGCATCGTTCATTCAGTAATGAATAAGAACACTTTAACTACTGGCGTATGTTTACATAATATATCACAGGCTAAAAGTATGTCTTCTTCTACCGAGCGCCCATATCTCACAGGCTGAATCGACGACTGACAATAATTCACTCGGATTTTAATCCTGAGTAAAAGCAATCGGATGTAAAAGCAATCGGATGTAAAAGCAATCGGATATATATATATATATATATATATATATATATATAGTATTAAATTGTGACGTTTCTTAGAGCCAAAATTGATGACGGTTTTCAGTAGTTTACTAGTGGAAAGGTATTTTAGGTAAGCAGGTTTTTTGCCATAAAGTGCTCGATATCAAAGGTAAGAATAGAGCGTTAATAGCATTAATGTGGAGAAACTAGTCACTTAGCAGAGGTCAATGTTATTTCACTCATGAGGACATTATTGTAATGTTTTCACTCTTTAGGTCGTTTGATTTATCTCTCATGATCTTGAATAGTGAAGACATTACAATAATGTCTTCACGAAATTACGAAGTCGGCATGACTGAAATAACACTGCTTAGCTAAGTGACAAGTTTCTCCGCTTCAGTTTTCTATATATATATATATATATATATATATATATATATATTTTAAAATAACTTTAATCCAAACGGTAAAGTAGGAAGGTAAATCCCAAAAAACTGATCCTAATTAATATTAACATTTTAATATTAAAATAATGATACAGGAGGAGAGCTCAATGTAATTTAAATTACAGAACTAATATAAAATAAAGTAAATTTTCAAAAAGCTAGACGAAGCCAAATTTTCCAATTTTTTCACTTACAACTCTATCTAAAAGTAAAATCTAAAAATAGACGTTAATTGCTAACCGAAAATTTTTTTTTGTGACGTTAATTTCTTAATTCTTAACCGTCATTTTTTATTTCTTTTTTTAAATTTCATTTTGAAATATGTGTTAGTTGCTGATGAGATGTGAAATCTCTCTTAGGGATTTCATGTTGAAATGATCATTCAATAGTTTTGAACATTGAAAATTTATTTTATTTTATATATATATATATATATATATATATATATATATATATATATATATATTGTGTGTGTGTGTGTGTGTGTGTGTGTGTGTGTTAGTAGAGAACATATGGAAAGAAACCTCGCTGGCAAATTATATTGAGCCTCTTCACTTCTAGAATTGAAAATCTTAATTTGCTGTTCGTTTTCTCTCATTTTTTCGCCTTTAAATTACGGGTCTTCTTTTTCTTTTTAAATGACACCTGTGTGGTCCGACCTCTATCACCACCTACCACTTCCTTGTAGTGAAGGTAGTCAGCGTCCACACTAACTGGATAGACATGAAGTGATCAGGGAAGGAAACGTTGGTGGCTGCGGGGAGACGAAAAACTGACAGGGGTCAATTCTTAGAGAGAAAGAAAGATCAGAAACCCTTTATATAAATGTTACACGAAATACACTCTTATCAACTCAATGAGAGTCATTTTTTTATCCTTAACCACTTGCTATAAGTATACCTCCTAAATTTGTTCTTGTTCCTTACGTTATTCTCTTTTTCTCTCATTCCTTTTCTTTATTTTATCACTGACTTTCTTTCTTTTTTATTGCTTTTCCTATTTCTTTTTTGTTTTCTTTCTTTGTTTAATCAGTTTCTTGATTTTCATTCTCACTTTTTAATTGTGTCTTATTCTTTCCTTTTTTTTATTGTTCTTTATTTCTTTCTTTTTCATCTTTTTTTCTTATTATTTTTCATCTTTGTTTCTTTCTTGCTTAATGAATTTTCAGTTTTATTTCTTAATGTTTTTTCATCACTCTTTCTTTTTGCTTTTTCATTTTTCTTTTTTACCTTATTTCTTTTTTATCGTTCTTTCTTTCTTTCTTTCTTTCTTTCTTTCTTTCTTTCTTTCTTCATGATTTTTAATCTTACTTGCCTTCTTTGTTTTTCACCATTCTTTCTTTCTTTCGTTCCCACTTAAGAGTTCACTCTTCAACGTCTATTTACTAAAAAGCATGTAAATCCCCAAGTGACAACCTAACTTCAACCAATTTTCTTTATATCGTTTAGCCTCATTAAATTTCCAATTTTTTCTCTCAATTTCTGCCCAAATTTCTTCCATCCATGTTGTCTGTATTCATTCATTTTTTTTTCTGTCGTTCATTCCTTTTACACATTTTGCGTCATATTTCTTTTCTCGTTTTTGTATTTCAATATTTTACTTTCTTTTTCATTGATTTTCCTTTATTCTTTCTTTAATCTTTTTTCCGGATTTTCATTCTTACGTATTATTTCTGTCTTTTTCCCTCGTTTCTTTTACCTATTCCTGTTTTAGTTTCAATATCTCTATACCCTTTTTTCTTTCTTTCTTTTTTCTTTCTTTCCTCCTTTCTTTCTATCTCTTTCACTTCTTTCTTTCTGTCTTTCTTTTCCATTTTTTTTAATGATTTTCCATTTTTCTTATTCCTTCTTTCTTTCTTTCTCTTTCACTACTTTCTTTCTGTCTTTCCTTCTTTTCCATCTTTCTTAATGATTTTCCATTTTTCTTATTCCCTCTTTCTTTCTTTCTTTCTTTTTTGTCCAATTTACCTTCTCGTTTTCTCTTTCACTTCCTTCCTTCCTTCCTTCCTTCCTTCCTTCCTTCCAAGTGTCACCAACCAATTCAAAATATATCCCCTTCCATTACACTTCAAGCAAATTTCCCCCACTCTTTTAACCGGAGCATCCCATTAAACCGTTTAAAACACAGGAAGCATTCACTTCTCAACTTCAGATTTCGTTTATAAAATCTTACGTCCGTTTCGTCCTCTTCAGATGGAAATATTTATTTAATTATTTCATACTCAGATTTTTTATTTTTTATTTTTACTCTCGACTCTATTTTGCGACTACTCCCGTCATGCCTTTCTACATATATATGCCACTTAAATCCCTGGGTGAAGTAATGAGGAGTGGAGGGCGTGGATCAAATACGCCTGTTATAAGTAAACACCTGTAATGTTACCGTTTCGGGTCATTTTTATACCTAGTTTCATTGATAAAAATAAAATTTCATGAAAGAAAGTCGAATAATTCAGAATACAATGAATTTCTTATTGTAAACAGTGAAATAACTTATTCGACAATGTCAGTCAGTTAAGTCAGTCGCTTTGGGTGACCATGTCTTGAAAGACAGGGTAGAAGATTATCTCGCAGTAGGTTGCCATTGCTTTCTGCGGTAGACTGGTTGCCAGCCAAGGCTATAGAACCCAGTTTGTCCTATTATTTATCCCATAGATGCAGGGAAGAGATGGATTAATACCTTTCCCAAGGGTATTTGTGCGTAATTGAATGCGAGGAATACAACTAGATTTCGAACTCGGTTCCCCTGATTTGTCGTTCCGAGTCGATATCCACTGCACCACAACGGACGTCCATTCGACCATGATTTAAAAAGAAAAAGATAAATTTCAACCCATGCAAGGTAGCAATGTCACTAACACGAGGATTTATTGAGTGTGGACGAATTAGAAACAGATACATTACACATGAGTAGGAAGAAAATGTGTAATCAGGAGAAAAATCAGTTAAATGGCATATGTGATATACGATTGGGTGATCATGTCTCGAAAGCGACATGACTGATTGGTCAGAATAATTTTCCGCACTAGATTGCCATTACTTTCGGTGGTAGACTGATTGCCAATCAAGGCTACAGAACCCAATCTGTCCTGCCATTTAACCCATATCTAGAGAGAGAAAGGAGACAGATTACATTGCATTTAAACTTTTGAAGATTTGGAAAGCATAGATCCAGAAGGAAGTTCCATAAGCGAGAAGCACGAGAAAAAAAAACTGTTTTGATCTGATAAATATATTTTTTAAAACTAATGTTCACCCACTGTAATGTTCAAGGATGAAGTGGGTGGCATGGATATATGGGGAGTAAGTATGAAGTGCAGAGGATATGGAGGATAGATAAAGATTGACCCTAGACTTTATGATTGCGGATTTCGAAGAAGCATTAATTCGGGATTCTGACATCTTCTTCTTAAGAGTCATTGTTTTTGTGAAATCTCCTAACAAATGGAACACGAGTCTTCCTGCACGATCACCAAAGTTAAGTAACGTCGAGCCTGGTCAGTACTTAGATGGGTGACCGCTTGGGAATACCACGAGCTGTATGTTTGGATGTGCGGGTGGCTTGGAATTGTTAGCTGGAGAGCCGAGTTACAGTCCCAGTTGGGTTCGTTATATTCACGAAATACCCTAGGGAAAGGTATGAACCCATATCTACTTCCCCATCTGTAGGTTAATTAGTAAGACTTGTATCAGAACAATTGTTATTATCTAAACAAAACAAAACTGTGCACAAAACAGTTAGATTTCAGCATTAAATCAACCCATAGAGGTTGATATACAGCCAACTAACCAACGATTAGAAGGAGTGTTATTCGACTTTGCGAAGTTAGTATGGCATGATTTAGCTGTATAGGTCTAAACTAGTGAAATTAATGAATATCCTTTGTTTGAAATTTTGCCGTGGAAATATAAAAAAAATAGAAATAGGCTTGCGAAATTACGTATGTGGGAAATGGTATTGTACGGTTGAAAATAATTTTTTGCCAACAACTACTCGGAGATATGTTTGTATAACACCTGGCAATACACATTCAGGCTGTCGACTTGTTTCACGCGTATGATCATTACTGACAATATTTCAATCTACCAGTGTTTTAGGAATTCATTCTTTTCTTTTTGCTAGAACGGGATTGCCAACCAATGCTGATGAGCCTAGTTTACTCTTTAATTAACCCATCGCTGGAGGAGAAGACATACATACATACATACATACATACATACATACATGGGCTTACGGCCATATCACGTTGAATAGACCGGTTCTCGCTCGATCACCGAAGTTTAGCAACGTTGAGTCTGCTCAGTACTTAGATGGGTGACCGCTTGGGAATACCAGGGGCTGTAAACATTTAGGGAAGGATGTGCGTTGTGGTGTAGTAGATATCGGCTCGGAATGAAAAATTGGTGAGCCGAGTTCGAATTCCAGTTGAATACCAAGCATTCACTTAAGCACTGGTACCCTTGGGAAAGGTATTAATCCGTCCCTTCCCTCCAGTTTGAGTTAAATAACAGGGTAGGACTTGGGGACCCTGCCCTTAAAAACAAATCCCAATGAATATTGAAACTCGAAAAGAAAAAAGTATTACTAGACACAAAACTTATATAAGACAACAATAAATTGTTGAAAGAAAAGGTATTACCAGTAATAAATAAATAAAATTTAGTTGGCAATAAATGATCCGCTGAGGTTGATATGCCATAAAGACAAAACAACCAACATACATACATACATGCATAATGATTACGAGTCCCGTAATCTCCGAGGGTCGTAGGGGCATCACATATACTGCAGCATGTGACAGATATATGACAAAAAAAAAAACCCTCCAAATCGCAACATACGTGTATACTATCTCTTTGTTGTATTTCATTTTTCTCTCTGTTTCTGCAGAAGCTTTAATAACATTGAAATATGTTAGATTAAAATACATTTTCTATTTGTTCTTTATCTTTATTCTATTATCTTGTCGGATTCCGATCCATATCGGTCAGTTAAGTACCATACGTGAAACACGCTTGGGCGATCATGGCTCGAAAGAAACATGACTGACTGGGCAGAAGATTTTCCCGCAGTAGGTTGGCATTGCTAGACTGGTTGCCAACCAAGGCTACAGAACCCAATCCTTCCTGTTATTTAACCCATAACTGGAGGGAAGAGATGTATTAATACATTTCCGAAAGGTATTTGTGCGTAAGTGATACAAGGAATTCGACTGGAATTCGAACTCTGCTCTCCAATTTCTTGTTCAGAGCCGATATCCACTGCACCACAATGCACATCCGATTCCGATTCATATATTCAGCTTATATGTGTGTGTATTTTAATGCATACTTATAAAACAGAGGAAGACTCTGTCTGTCTCTCTTCCTCACGCACTCACCCCACCACACACACGCACACATAGTAATGATATAATTATATTTCAAGTATTTTAATTTATTTTGCGTTAATATCGGTTTATATTAAATTTTTATATTTATATATATCAGCAGATATTACTAAAACTTACAGGATACACTTAGATTTTTTGGTCTCTCTTTGGATTTAAAAAGTAGATATTTTCATGCGTTTTTTGCTTATTTATATCTTACAAAGCTAGGATTTAACTTATTAGTGCATGGCGTTCAATATTTAAAGAGGAGTGTTAGCTAAAACTTTTGACCCATAGAGTATGCATGTAAATGTTATTAGAATTTCCTCATTTTTAAAATAAATATTACAAAACTGGATCAAAACTGAAGATTTTCAAAGTTTATGTTTTATTCGACACACAAACACACACACACACACACACACACACACACTGTTAGATAGATAGATAGATAGATAGATAGATAGATAGATAGATAGATAGATAGATAGATATGAACAGACTGAGATAGATAGATAGATAGATAGATAGATAGATAGATAGATAGATAGATAGATATTAATCATTTAACCCTAAGCAACGAAATAGAGCCACTAAGACAAGAAGATACAGAGTGTAAAGGAATCTAAGAATAAAGCTTTATAAAGGAGAGAGAACAATAAAAGAACGGGTTGTTTTGAGTATTATGGCCATATACACACACACACACACACACATACACACACACACACATACACACACACACACACACACACATATATATATATATATATATATATATATATATATATTGAAAATTATCAAAAATAAATGTTCAAACAAATCATTTCATATATATATCGGTAAGATTAACCGATTACACTCCAGTGGTTTCGACCTTTTCGGTTTTGTGAGTCGATTTGTGTAATGCAATTCGCCTGACGAAACAGAAAACTTCGAAACCATGGTGCGTAATCGGCTGATCGTCCTAACTTAATTATCTAAAATCTCTACATGTTAAAGCTTCATTTCCCTTTAAACATGTAGTCAGTACTTTCTGATACAACTGTTTAATGTTCTAATTTAAATCTAATTTAAATCAGACATATAACTGTTTAGTATGTATGTATGTATATATATATATATATTTTTTTTTTCATTTGTAAACGAGTGATTACTCAACCACTGTTTCTAGCTTCCGATGTTTTCAGGTGATTTACAAAAACATTATTTCAAATCGCCTGAAGATACCGGAAGGTAGAAACAGTGGTTGCGTTTACAAATGAAAAACATTCAAAAGTTCTGCAATATAATTGTATTAAACACTTTTTAATACAATTGCGTACGGGTCTAATTTAATTATGACCCAAAACTTGATAATTAAATATATATAGTCATCCGCAGACAGACCTGTTTTGCTGTATCACAGTTCATCAGTACGGTTAGACAGCCGATTGCTTTATACCCAGGATTGAAACCCGACCGAATTGACGTCAGTCGGCGATTCTATATTTGAGCTATGGGCGCTCGATAGAAGGAGCCAGACTTTTTAGCGTGTATATTATCATTATAAACGGCCAATAGTTGAGAGTGTTTTAATTCATTGCTGAATGAACGATGCGTATA